>JBCNJP010009303.1:0-31024 GCA_039602395.1 Deinandra increscens subsp. villosa
ATCGTTTGAAGAGTATGATCTGTTTCGAGAGCGGTGATCATTTTCCTTCGATTTATAATCAAGTAATGAAACATTTGCCACAGTTTCATGATCAAATACAACATGCTCTTCAGACTCAACATAAAACACTTTAGCAACCCGTTTTGGATCAACAAAACATAATGGAAATATCTCATAAAAAAAACTGGTATTACTGCCTTTGAGACAATACATTCTTAATTTCTGAGATGATTCACCAGTCTCAATCTTACTTTTCAATTTCTTGTCATTTTTCTGAACTATCTGAGGTTTCTTCTGATTGACCTCGGACTTTTCAGAAGCTGATCCAAAACCAACACCACTAAATTTCACTGACTTAGGAGGAGCAACTGGAATTGCATTAACATCAGGTGTGGTTTTATTACTTTCAGTTACCAAGTCCTTTTCATAAAACAGATCTTGACCTTTGGCAAATTTTTCATTTTCAAAAGTTTTCATTTTCTTTTCAGTTTCTATTATTTTCATGGCCTCCTCCAAAGGTGTCAATTTAACAAAACCAGTTGGTTTAGTCTCAGTGACAGGTTTGTCACCCACAGAATCACTGGAATCATTTTGTTATGGAACATAATGGTTTGACTTGGACACATGTTTTCCAGGCTTCTTCTTAAAAGTGCCTTTATGTTTATCAGAAGTACTAATTAAGTTCTCAGTGAACTTAAAATAGTCAAACATAATGGAAGGTTTGGTTTCAGTGTCAGTTGGTTCCAAACCATGAACAATCGGTGGTGGAACTGAATTGCATTTCGACTCTTTAAACACTTCTTTTAAAGTTTCATCTTTGCAAAGAAAACTTGCAAAAGAAGCTAAATTATTGAAAATTTCAAGTTGTCTTTGAAGATCTAGAATTTCAATGTTCAATTCAGAAATTTTAGCATTAGCTTCTGCAAGCTTCTTTTCACAATAGATGTAATCTTCAGTTTTGTTATTCAATTCAATTTTTGTGCTCAGACTCAAGCATGTTCACTTTTCAGTTCAGTCTTAACAGCCTCCCACCTTTGTTTGTAAATTTTTGTGTTTTCATCTGCTAACATGTATTTGACATAATACATAACTTTCTCATCAGAAAGTTCCTTTAATTTGTTAGAAGATGTCATGCAATGTTCACATCAACCTGAATATCGGCCATGAAAGCTTGTTGACCTTCTCCAAAGAAGTCTTCCCCTGGAAGTTCAGGATCATCTTCAATTTTCACACTTTGATCTTCAGTACACCGAAACGCAGATTCATCAGGAAAATCTCCACTCCAATCGTAGCCTTCACCAATTTGAGAGACGAATTCTTTAGAGTCTGGATTCATTGCATTAGCATTTACATTTGAACTGGATGGATTAGAGTTGCTTCCTGATGCTTTAACACTTTGAGCCGCATACTTCTGATACAATTTCAAAGTTCCTTGCTTCTTTCCCTTATTGCATTCCTTGGCAAAATGGCCATAATTCTGACAATTGTAGCAACAAACTTTGGATGTCAAACCCAAGTTTTCCTTTAGGGTTCAGATCCTTGCGTCCTGTTCTTTGCATATATTTTTTACCCCTCCGGACAAGCATTGCCATCGACCTATTGATATCTATAAGTTCTAAATCATCAGGATCAATTGGCTCATAGTCTTCATCTTTTAACTCAAGACTCGTCAGTTTTCCTGCTACTACCCCATCGTAAGAATGCTGAAAACAACGCCATAAAATCATTTGTAGTTTTGGCTGAAAAAGCACTCTGGTTTGATGCAGAAGCAGACTGATTTTAGTAAACTGGATATGTCACGACAACTTTTTTAGTATAACTATCACCAGAAGAACCTCGAGACACACTAGCATGACCACCCGAAGAATTCTCAACATAAAATGCAGTAGTTGGTGGATTTGTGCTAGTTTTGGATTTAGCATGCATTGTTTTTGAATTTTCTCCAAAATACACATCTGGATTCTGAACTTGTGCTGGAAGAGCTTTAACTCTCATCATATCTAATTCTCGTGCCAACAAGTTCCTTGTTAGATCATCATACGAAATATCATCGAATCCTTTATCATGAGGCAGAAGCAAGATATAGCCTTCCCAGTTAGCTTGTAAGGCATCTAATAATTTTTCTTTCAACTCACTTGCTTCCTTCTTCACCCCAACAATATCAAGCTCACTTACCAAATGTTACAGCCTTGATATAAGATCATTAATTGTTTCATTTTACACATGACAGAAGTTATCATATTCTCTCAACAATACCTTCTTCTTGCTTTTCTTATATTGGGCGTTGCCTTCACATCCGTTACAGAATGCATCCCACAATGCTTTAAATGTTGTATGCATTTTAAACTGATGCAGGATATCCTTTGGTAAAGCCATTGACAAGTCATAATAAGCCTTCTTCTCCAGTTTGAATGCTTCTTTCTCAACATCTTTCATTTGTATGGCTTTACTTCACCAGCATTAACACCACTTGTAAAGTTTGGAACCTCATAACCATCTAACATAGGAGTCCAAACTGTAACATCGGTTACACCTATGTACGATTCATAATGAGTCTTCCGATTGTGAAAATCCTCGAATTTCATCAACTTAGGGACCTTATTCGTGGTTCCTATCTCATTATCGTAGTTCAATAGAGCTTGAACTGTTATTGACATTATAGCAAATGCTTGGAATGGATCAAAAGCTGATCAGGCGTACCAAATAATCGATCTCTGGACCAAACTATCTTAGGCGTACCACCGACGGACCAAACTAACTCGCGTACCACAATTGAATTAGACCAGACTGGTACGGCGTAACTGCCAATGTACCAGTCAGTAACCATCACGGACCACCTAAGAAGATTGTCTCCCGGACCAGATGCAGCGTACCAGAACCACGAAGGAGATTTCCATGCCTACCATCAACGTACCAACGTGTTCTTGGACCGTACCAGCGACGTACCAACTGAGATTCGAACGAATTTTGATATTTTTTGTTTTTCGGACGAGAATTTGATACAACACTCAACTAAAACACTCACGGATCATTTTGGAAACAAATTTCGTATAGAATGTACGTGAAAATGCGATGAAATGATGAAATTTGAACCAAAAACGTGTTTCTCTCTCTAGAAACCGCAAATCGACCAAAAATCACAGAAAAAGAGCAACTCAGGCTCTGATACCACTTGTAAAACACAGTTTCGGATCTTACTAATGCATGATGTGATAAATTCGGCAACACACAAGGTAAATAAAGCTTCATTGATTGATATCAAACTCAAACGTTTACAGAGAGAGAACAGAGAGCAAACACCTAAATCTCACACACTTAAGAAAACAACTCTCTCAGCTACTGTGAAACACAAGAGATAAAACTATATATAGTGTTCTGCCCGGCGTACCAACTTTCCTATGTACCAGATGGTCCGTGCGTACCATCTGGTCAGTCAACTGGTACGCGGGGATCAAAAATTACAAAATGATCATTACAATGACAAAACGCCTAGACCTAGCATTAGACATATTAACTTTTTCTAACAATCGCACATAATCTCAATTGGTTTCCTGACACTTGGGACCACATCGAGATCGCTGATGAATTTCTTCATCCACACGGCTTTCCTTAGCTGCTTCTGAGGCGACTAAGTATTCGGATTCAGTAGTGGAATCTTCCACTACCGGCTATTTGGAGCTTCTCCACGAAACAGCTCCACCATTTAAGGTGAATACGAATCCTGACTGTGAGCAAGAGTCATCTCGGTCAGTCTGAAAACTAGTATCGGTGTAACATTTTACAGCAAGCTCTTCATCAGTTCCTCCATATACTAGAAACATCTCACTTGTGTTTCTCAAGTATTTCAGTATGTTCTTTACAGCAGTCCAGTGAGCTAGGCCTGGACTCTGTTGGTAACGACTAGTCAGGCTTAGTGCAAACGAGACATCCAGTCGTGTGCAGAGCATGGCATACATGATTGAGCCTATAGCAGAAGCAAATGGGATCGAAGCCATTTGGTTGATCTCCTTCTCCATTTCAGGAGATTGAGATTTGTCCAAGATAGCACCCTTTGTCATATGGACGACTCCTTTCTTGGAGTTGCTCATGTTGAACAGTGCTATAATATTGTCAATGTATGTACTTTATATGAGACCTAGAAGTTTCTTAGATAGATCTCTGAATTTTAATTCCCAGAATAAAAGCGGCTTCTCCAAGATCCTTCATAGCGAAACAAGATGAAAGCCATTTCTTAACTTCGTTAAGTATGGGTATGTCATTTCCTATGACCAGTATATCATCCACATACGGGATGAGGAATGATACAGTGCTCCCACTAGCCTTTCTCTAAACACAAGGTTCATAATCATTTTGAGCAAAGCCAAATTCTTTGACTTTCTGGTCGAAATAAAGATGTCAACTTCGAGATGCCTGTTTAAGTCCGTAAATGCACTTATTCAGTTTGCAAGCCTTGCTTGGATATTTTGGATCGACAAAACCTTCTGGCTGAACCATATAGACATCATTAGTGAGTTGTCCGTTCAGAAAGGCAGTTTTGACATCCATTTTCCATATCTCATAATCATGGTATGCGGCAATGGAAAGCAATATCCTGATCGATTTGATCATGGCAACGGGCGAGAAGGTTTCTTCGTAGACAATCCCTTGGGTTTGAGTGAAGTCTTTCACTATAAGCCATGCCCTATAGGTCTAGATGTTCCCATGCATGTCAGTTTTTCTGTTTAAAGATCTACTTGCTCCCTACTGCCCGTGCATCGGGGGTAGCTCAATCAAATCCTAGACTTGATTGTCACGCATAGATTACATCTCGGCGTTCATGGCTTCAAGCCATTTGTCAGATTCTGGATATGACACAGCAGCTTTGTAATTAGTAGGTTCATCATTAGAATCGGCTAGTAGAAGGACATCAGAAGCTTCTAGATGATCGAGGTATCTATCAGGTTCTTTACGTACCCTTTCGCTGCTGCGAACGCATATGCTTGGGTCTGATGGTACGATAACCATTTGACGGTCAGACTCAGCGACATCTTAGGGTTTTGTGTTTCTCGAATTTATTTAAGATCCACTGGATCACTATTGGTTCCTTTATTGAGAAATTCGCTCTCAAGAAACTTACCTTTCCTTTTGATGAAAACATAGTTTTCTTAAGGATGGTAGAAATAATAGCCAGTATTTTTATAGTATCCGATGAAAATAACCTTTTCACCTCGAGGATCGAGCTTATTGTTAGATTCGCTAGTGACATAAGCTTCACACCCCCATACCCTGAGGTATGATAACTTTTGAGAAGATCCATGGCATATCTCGTATGGGGTCTTGTCCAAGGTGCCAGATTAATTAGGCGAGCAGCTGTCAAGAGAGCATAACCTCAAAAAAGTGGGACAAGTTAGTCGTATACATCATCTATCAAACCATGTTTAGCAGAGTTTGATTCCTCCTTTCACTCATTCCATTTAACAGGGGTGTACCAGGATGAGTGGGTTGCGAAAAATTCTACAATCCTTAAGATAATCGAGGAATTCAGTGCTAAGATATTCGCCACCTCTATCTAATCGAAGAATTTTAATAGTTCGACTCAGTTGATTCTCTACTTCTTTTTGAAACTCTTTGAACTTATCAAATGTTTCATGCTTTTGTTTCATTAGATAAACAAAATCAAATCTGCTGTAGTCATCTATGAAAGATATGAAGTAGCGTTCACGATTTCTCGTTTCGGTTTGAAAGGGTCCACACACGTTAGTGTGTATCAGTCCTAACAGACCTTCAGCCTGTTCACCAACATGGGTGAAGGGTGACTTGGTTAGTTTACCAGATAAACAAGATTCGCATTCATCGAAGGAATCTGCATTGGTGGATTCAAGAATTTCAGTAGCTTGTAACTTCTTGGTGCGAGCCTTGCTTATGTGATCAAGTCGATCATGCCATAACGAGGAATCGTTATCATCAACTTTAATTCTTTTAGAAACATGATAGTGTTGATCGTTCATTTGAACATACTAGTCGTGTGCCCGCGCGTTGCGGCGGCGACAGTGTATAGCGTGTTATTCGTCTTTTGTTCGCTTGTTATGGCGGCACGACAATTTGCATCAAGGTATTTGTTTTTTTTTAAACTCAAACAAATAACAACAAACACTCGAATTGAAATATATATTGGTCACAAACATAGTAATTTAAAACCAAATGAGTTGTAAGGTAGAAGTCATGAATATTCATAAAGTTGTTTTTTCAAAAATATTCATAAAGTTGTTTTCTACATTATATAGCAAAAGGGTCTATCAAGTTTATGTACATATTGAATCAAAAATATTCATAAAGTTGTTTTTTGTGGATGATGATGTAGCAGCTGCAGGCTTTGAGCGATGAAATGCACCTCGGTTGATTTGTCTTTCTGCATCCTGATGTAAAAGTCCCTAGGAAGCCCTTCGATTGCAAGAAGAGACAGAAGTATAATAAGCGGGTCGGTGTAACTGTCATGGATGGTGATACGAAACCTGTAGAAGGAAAATATAAGAAGTTAGGAATCACAATTTGAATGGTCATTGTTAGGAGAAGTCATTACAGGTGGTTACCAAGGCCTCTTCACTTTTGTGAATTGTTGTTTCTATAGAAAGTTCATACGTACTAAGAACCAAGGCCTGACTTCTTGAAAGTCAGTAACAGTATCCTCACATGTGAGGGTTCTCCCCTTCGAATGAATATTATTATCAATGTAATAAAGGAAGGAGGAGGGTTCTGCATTTTCATTTCGGAGTAGAGGTAAATCGGTTCCAAACCAACACTCAAATCTTTTTTGTCAATTCAAATGGTCCTAAATCTTTGTCTTTTAAACTTTTAACCCGTATAGAACTATGTCTACATACCTATATCTAATACCTATATCGCTGAAAACAGTGAGGTGGCAGATGCAACCAACCATTAAAATGAAAAAACCAATGAAATATGCAGAATCATCTTTATGCCCAAACACCCAAAAAACTTAACTCAATCTCGTACAACAATACAATTATACCACAGACAAAAAAAAGGGAAATCGCAGACGAAGACTTACTGAATGAACACCTTAACAAGCTGCAGTCGTAAGCGGGGTTAGGCAATAGCAAATATGCACAGAAAACACCTATTACAAAAGAGCAAATTGCAAAATCATTAAAGAATTTAGAGGCTGCTGTGACCAAAACACAATACACATAAAAATACTAAAAACTACATTAATGTTACATAACCGTTAGATGCAACTGCAAATTCTGCACCAAAGTTGCCTGTAAGAAAAAAAAAGATGAAATTAGAAAACGTGGAGACTAATGGGAGAAGGCGTGGAGACTAAAGTGGAGCCTCCCCGCCACCTTCATTAGCAATGAATCCTGCAATCAAGAAACATATTCATTGACTCGAGGCAGTTTTTTGTTTAAACTAAGTACATATAATGTGAGAGTCGAACTGCCTTTAATGCTGCCACCATCACCCAAAAATATGGTGCATCAGACTCGACTTTAGCACGTGTATCATCAAGTATACGTTTCAAATGTGAACCTGGGATTTTAAAAAATGTTATTTGTTATCATTATTGGTCCTCATCATTTATCTATAAAAATATGAGAACTTTTTCACAACCTTTAATTACAGAAAGTGTAATTTGTGCAAAATAGTGGTACTAAAGATAGTAATAAAATCGAGCAATTGTCAAAACCCGATAGATAGTCTCTGAACTTGCACTCAAGTCCATGGAGTGCTTCAAATCATTACATAGCTAGTGAATTTGAAAATGATTAAGAGTAAGATGTAGCAGAGCTTTATTTTGCTCACTCTATCACACATAGAAATAGCACTACAATAACCAATTTGGACTTTCGACTTCTGAGTTAAAACATGGAAATATTTGATATGTACTGAATAGGCAATAAGAATCTGTATGCTCGAACCAGGACCTGGTTAGTCTGCATGGCGGGGGTTTATAGAACCTAAACTACAATGGCACCTACTCAACTGCTGTAACTTGACCTGTGTTTCTTGGACCAGTAGAAAACTAAAAAACAACAAAAATTTAAAGTAGTTAAAACAGGAACTACAATTAGGATGCATACAAGAAATCTTAAAGTAGTCAATGGCTTGTTAAAGTAGAAGAATAAAAATGTGGGCGCTCTTATATGAATCTAATAGCAATTAAAACTCCTTCAATCCTCAAATAGAAACCACGTAACATATAACAATCAATAGAGAATGATCCAAACCTCTAAAGAATATAAAACATGAAATAGCAAATGAAAAAAACGTATCAATGCTTCACGATAACGTTTGAAACTAAAAAACATACCAAAACTATTAAATCTAGTAACTAATTCATGTATACCTTGAACAAATTCTGATTTGCTCAAACATACGCTATAATTATGTCATTTTATTCTAACCCACTGATGCAAAACTATGAGCCCACCTCAAAAGCCAAGATGTAGATATATGTCCACTTTAATTACACAATTTATTTGACTTCATCATTTATCCATGTAATTATTAAATCTCTTCAAGTAGACCTGCATTTTCTAATGATCCAAAACATCTAAATATCAATTTTAATTAACATATTAACAAAAACATGAATAGCATACACGTGTCTTTTATAAAAGTCAGGTGTATCATTTTTTAAAGACTTTTATGGCTTCAAATTACTGGCTACCCGTTGCAACATTACTGGCTTATGTACACAACTTACCTCTTTACACCTGTATATATGTAGAGCTCCAGATTACCAACCAAAATCAAAAGTTTTCAAATTTTCATTCTCAAAAGGTTTTATGCATACAGATTTTATCTTCCACTATAAAATAGACATTATAATTAAACAGAAGTAGATAAATCTTAATCTTCACTTTATATTCTTTCTAGCATCAGTATTTATTAAGAAGTCAGCAAAATGCAAATTATACCTTTATAAGGGGGATGTTTGGATGTGAATCTAGAACATGATTTCTGCATAATGCAAATTAAATCTCTCCGTTAGCACATACAAATATGGAACATGAATGAAATTAAACCTTTAATGAATAAACAAGAAAAACATCAGGAAATTTACAGAAAGAACATTCAAGATAACCTTTTGCCTAAATAACATCAATACGTTCCAACAAAATGATCAGGGGATCGATCTTCCCTGAATACTTCAATAAGCATTTGAGAATAGGAGAACGAAGTGGTTTCAAATCAAAAACTTCGTTTCAAATCACACATGTATAAAACAAACTAACCGGTAGTTTAGAGAAGCGACAAAGGAGACGAAAGATAACAACTGAAATTTGAGAGAGGTTCTCTGGGTCGTTTACTTTGTATGTGAGGGAGAGGATTCAAATTTCAAATTTGAGATGACAATTCGAATTTCAAATCAAGGTTTCTTTGGTTTCTCGCGTTTGTCTGCATCTTTTCCCCCAATATCGTGTCTTCATCTTTGCCTCGATTAAAGTCTAAGATGGCGTTTTCCGAAATTAGGGTTCATGACTTCGAAGGATGAAAAACAATCGAAAACTTACTCAAAGAGGAGATTCTCTGATTAAGAGAGCATGCGTCCCATTGAACTCTGGATCGAAAGCTATGAACGAATGTCTGGTCTGCGATGAAGGGCAGATGGAGAATCAGACTCAAGTCAAAAGTGGAAAACGTCTTAAAATTAAGACGCCTATAATTACAAAAATGCCCTTTTTATCAATATACATTATATAGTAGTATAGATATCTCATATATACCATGTCGAGGTTTAGCCTCGAAATAAAAGATATCATTAAAGTAGGTTAAAATGGAATTACCACTAAACTTATACTTAAAACCTTGTTCAAATAATGAAGAGATAGAGATAATGTTTCAGGACAAGCCAGGTGCATATAAACAGTTAATTAGAGTAACTACAAGGCCATAAGGACATGTAAGAGAATATGTGCCAGTGGCCAACACCGGGACTCTTTTCCCATCACCAACGATGAGTATCATGCCGCCTTGCTCTATCTCCTTCCACTTCTTAGGATCCTGCAAAACATTAACAATGTGATAACCACGTCCAGTATCAAATACCCATGCATTGGAGGAAAAATGAAAAGTTCAATAACGTGTATTGAAATACCTGATGAGGAACCCTTGCTGGTGTTTCTAGTCATCTTTATCTTAGCAAGATAAATGGGGCAGTTGCATCTCCAGTGGCCCAACCTGTTTACATTCAAAGCATTGTCGTTCCTCTAGAGGTGGTGCCAATGATTTCTTGACCTTCGTTTCTTTGCACTTGTTCTTAGACTTGGTGATACCTGTGTTAGTAACTCTAAGCAGATCCGGTGTGGTCCTGATCTTGACATTAGGAAACAATGTCACAACCTCATGGATAGTCTGAGCTAAGCAATTGATTGCATGAAGGAGATAATGCTCGAGTAATGATCCGAGTACTACATCCAGGGCCATTCCATCAGAAATGGTGTAGTCGAGGTCGACCAGTTTGTCACGATGCCCCTTCATCATCATGACATGATCGTAAGCTGAGGTATTTGGTGACATAGCACAGTTCAGAAAATGTTGAAGTGCTCTACATCGCTCACCCCTCTGGCTTATCTCAAAGATGTCCTTGAGTTTCCTCATGATATCATACACTCCCATATCGGTAAATTTATACCGAAAATCTGATGTCCGTTCTCGGATTCGGTTCATCTCCCACTGGCCTTCGGACTCCTTTTGGCGAGTGTCCGTTCTACGGGTCTTGGTTTTTACAAAAGTGACATTTACAATAATAAACTTAGCTCTAATTACAACTTTGGAACCCGAATAATGCGGGCCCACCAAAACAAGAAAATAAACAACAACTGGGCCAACCAATTGGGCCATTCAGAGAAAAACAACACGTCACGCAATACATATATTTATAAACAAGGGGTTGGTCGTAACACACAATAGAATTTAAATGCGAATTTAAATAAGTAATTTGATTCGCAATTTGGAATTAAATCAAAATTACAAACTACCGGTTAAAAAACGACCGGTTCTGATTTAAGTGCGGTGATCGTGGCTCTGATACCCCTGTTGGGTTTTATAGTGGATATCCGGGGGACCCGTTTTAATTTTATTACCGAATAATTAATGGGTAAATAATCTAAAACCAGATACGTAGCGGAAAACATATACAACGCGAATAATGTAAAACCGTATACACGATTTGATCACCGTGTATGTGTAAACACAGAAAATAAATAATTATATTAGATATCTAAAGAGAGTTACATATACCTTGGCGGAATCCGAACACTTGTTCAAGACACCGAGATTCGACGAACTGGCGCTAGGTTCAACGGTAACGCCGGACTCAAAATGTTGAGTCAGATCTTCAACAACATGAGAAGACAGCAATTCGGGCATCGAGATCGCATTCGACGGGCGGATCATAAGCGGTGGCGGTAACGAAACGGTGTCACTTATCGCGACACCCGAATCCAAATCCTCCGCGATACGCGATGATGAAACCGTCGCGAAGACTGGTTCGCCGATGGCGCGTAGAGGCGGTGGTGGTGGTGGAACGGCGGCATAGAGTGGCGCCCGCGGCACGGGGAGAGCGGAGATACAAACATCGAACACGGTGGCACGGGAAGAGCGAGGACCACCTCATGGTGGTCCGCACTCGAGTACTCGACAGCGGCAGCCGTGACAGTCACGGAAACGGCGGAGGCCGCTGCTCTCTCTTCTACGGCGGTGATACAGGCGACGACGACTTCAACCTCCAATCAAATATCGGCGGCGGCAATCCTCGGATCCTTCGACATCACCATGGCGACGGTGCTAGCGACAGTGTGGTGGTGGTTATGGGCGGCAATCGAAACCGAGAGGGAGAGAGGGGAGGGTGTCGACGGCGAGGGGAGGGATAGAGGGGAAAAAAACTTAGGGTTTTTCTCCTATATATCTCTTTATTTAAAACCTCAATGGGCATTTAAACTAGTTAAATACCACGTCGCGTCTAAACCCATTTAAACCTAGTGTATCGTGAATCTGGTAACAATAACATGTGGAGCTTCGTAAACAATTTTACGAACAAAAAATTTTCGTTACTTTTGTTAAATAAATAAATATCATTTATTTATTTTTGTTCGTTTACAAATTAATTAATAATAATTAATTTAATAGTTTGTTGACCCTAGTGTAACTCTTACGGCTCATTACTGTGTCGCTTACGTTTAACTGTCGGGTCAGGACATATAATATCCAACAATTAGTTCTTAAATGACCCGAAGCAGATTGCTTCTGGTCGACCAGTGTCCTGGCTTTGCTTTGAAACCACCTTAGGTTTCCATTACTGTTGTTGTTTTGGTTAATCAGTCTTAGATAAATCAATCACAGGTGACTGTGACGAACAACCTACATTTGTCACTTTTGAAAATTTTGGAATAAAACTTTCTTTTTTTTTAAAGAATGTAGGCTGAAGTTCATCAAAACTCTGCCATGTTCATCAATGAACTTTGGTTTGGCAGTTTTACGAAACACTGGAATCTTTTGTATCCTTTGAGTAGAAGCAGCAGGGACCGAACAATCTTTTGCCATATGCCCTTTTCTCGGCAAATGTAACACAAACGATTGTTTATGTTCTTTCGTTTTGAAACCTGCAAAGCTTCACAAAAATTATTACGTCCAAAATGATCATAACAAGTATCATATACTTGATGAGGACGATCATGAACCCATTTTGATGTCGGGCTATTTGGAGTAGAGTTTGAACCTCCAGAAGAAAATTTTACATTTTGATTTCGCTTGTACTTCTGATTAGCAGCTTGCACAAAACATCAGATATCTTCTGCGCAACCACGCAACAAAGCGGAAATTCTTTGTCAGAAAATATTTGTTCCGAACCCTTGAGCTTGTAAAACCTCTCAAGTTGAACTTTTTCAGCCTTCAATGCATCTTTCTTAACCTGCTTGAACGAATCTTTTTGGTAGAAGTAGCTGACTGTTCATTTTCTATTGATGACGAACAAGACACAAACTTTGAAAATCTAGGAACCTCAGATTTCATATCATTCTTTTTACCAACCTTCTTGTTTTTCTTCTTCTTCACAACCTTCTCTTCCTCATAATTTGATGATGTAAACTTTGAATAATCACATTCTTCAACTTTGTCTTTCACGACATTGATCGTTTCCTTGATAATGGTTGGAGGTGTAACAGTCCTATAAAAAAATCTTTCAAAATTCTATTCATTGGCCAAGAAGCTTGTGAATGATTGTGAATTGGTGACATTGTTCATAAGACGATTAGCATCAATCACTTGAAATATCAACTCAGAAATCTTTTGTTGTGCTTTGAACAATTCTTTCTCAGTTGCAATCAACTTCTTAGCGACCCGATTTGTTTCAGATTTTTGAAACCTCAAATTGTCCAACTCACCAAACAACTCTTTCTTTAATTTATCTTCGTTTCTTTTATGGATATCAATGTTGATATTTAACAACTTGTTGACTCTCTAGTCGATTCCTTCTTTTCTTCCAACAATGTTTCATTCTCAATAGAATAACTTTTTGCTTTAGCTGCTAATTCATCAGAAGTCTTATTAAGCACATCAAGTTTAATCTTAGATTTCTCAAACATATCATTAAAATCATTGTCAACATCTTTTGCTTCAGCCTTCCATTTTTGAACTTCCTTGACCAACTCAACATTTTCTTCAACTAACTTTGCATTCTTTGTCTCATAATCCTTTCCATCTTTCTTAGATATCTCTAACTCGGTAGGTAAAGCCATGGTAAGATAACCAAAATCTTTTTGTTCAAGCTCATAGCTTTCCCTTTCATCAGCTGAAAAATATTTGATTTCCTTGTAATCCCCTTGATCAGTTGGATGCATGTAAAGATTTTGAATTGGAATCCATAAATCGATATCATTCATGCTAACATAAGCAGAAAATCGTTTGTTTCCAATTGTGATAATCCTCCAATTTCAATAACTTGGGAACTTTCTGACTTGTTCTGATTTTGTTATTAAAATTGATCAGGGTTTGCATTGCATTCTGCATAACCGCAAAAGCTTGGAAATCCGACATCTCGATAGTCTTCAAATACTGTTCAACCGAAATGAAATTGATTAACCCGAACTTAGTCGAACTGAAATACTATACGAACTGAAATATAGAACCGAACTGTACCAAACTCAACCGAACAGGAGCTTGTCCGAACTGAAACGTTAATCCGAACTGAATCCCAACTGGAAAGTAAACGAACTGAATCTAACCGAAGCTAACCGAATTGAGACTTTCCGAAATGAAACGAACCAAAAACCGAACTCATCCGAACCGGACCTTCGTGTAACCAAACTGATCCGAACCTAAATTGACCGAACTAAACTAAATGTTTTCGAACTAAAATTTATGTGACTGATGCCATCAAATCTGTTTACCGAATCATTCGACTGAAGAATCCATCGTGAAATGATTCAGAGAGTGGGTTGTGATGTTCAAGGCTTGCGAGTTTGGACCAATGACGTTTTTTGGAAAAGTCAACCGTTCGGGTCAATGGTCAACATAAAAGTCAATGAAAGATCGGTTCGAGCGAGTCAAGCTTCAGATTAATTAAATCAACCTTGATTTAATTAATAATTATTTTATGTTATTTTATTTTTATTTGTATTTCGTTCATTTATTGTTTTCACTAGTTAGTCACCCTCACTATAAATATTGTGAGGGTGCCCCATTCACAAGATGATGACTCTTTACGATGACGAGTCTTGAGAGTGTGTGAGCTTCCATTCTAGAGAGAGTGTTGTCTGATTTCTTGTTGTAACCATTCTACTAATGAAATCATTCGACTTGATTATCATCTTTCTTGTTATAGATTATCTTAGTTTCTCTTGATTCATCCCGTCTTCTTCCGACCTTCAAGCACGAGGTTAAACACGATCCGGGTTCGATGGGCTATAGATCGATCTTGACAAATGGTATCAGAGCGGGTATCGATCTAAACGTGTCTAACTAAAAAGTCATGAGCATCAGACCATCTACTAAATCTAGCTATTCGGATACGAAACGAGTAATTATAATGATTGGTTTATTGATCTATAGAAGAACAATTACAATCGAAATGACAAAGAACAGACACAGAGAATACACCACAGAAACACACACTTATGGATATCTTTTACTCTCAGAACTGGTGTAGTAATCATAGACCAAACCCATATTTATACTGACTCGCCGAACCTGAGGTTCGCCCTGATCCGAACTCCAGGTTCGGACCGGGTCCAGCCAGTCACACATTGGCTTGAACTTGTTCTTGACTTGATATAACTCGATACTTCATACGACGCACAGATCAGGTATCAACAAACTCCCCCTCGTCGTGTGTTGTATCTCTTCAACATTAGTAGCTTCAATCGAACTCCCCCTCAAGTGTAGAATTCGTTCGTCTAATTAAATGAATCTTCGAAGAAACACCTCCTTAACTTGATCGTAGCTAGATCTTGAATACTTGACGATGTCTGGTGATTGTCTAGTCTTTATCAACAACTTCAGAAGACTTGAAGCTGTGACTTCTTTCACTTTAGCTACCTGCTTAATTATTTAAATAATCTTGGCGCAAAACGTCTCTTCGAGACTCCAAGATATGATTTTGAAAATTTAATGTGTCTCACGTGTTGATCAGATCGAAAATAAAACAGAAACAAAATCTTTTTGACTTTTAGAAAGTTTATATCAAAACAAACCTAAAATCTTTTTGATTTTTCAAACTTATGCTAAAACACACCAAAAATCTTTTTATACTTTTCTTGAAATGAAATGTAAATGCAATACAGATTCAGACACTATTTTTGGTATGAGAAAGATCACTATATGGGATCATATTGGCCATAACACACTGAACTACACTTCAATTTCAATTAATCGAAGCTCGTATAATTTGTCCATCTTAAACTCAGGCAAAATCAAACTCATAACATCTGGATATGCTAAGATATTGATTAGATTTTGCTTTTGACCAGTGTATCCCACACTATTAGACATATTCAGACTTTTTCTTTTTCTTTTTGTGCGATCACACTTGTGAATATTCACAAGATATAATATTTTCATGATGTCGTCAACTGTGTTCCATACAAACAGAAATAAGAACGTTAAACCGTCTACCTTAAGGTCGATTTTTCGATACACAGATAAGGCCTCGGATATTTTAACAAAATAAGAAAAATAAAACAAGTTGAAATTGTATAACCCAACAACAATCAGGTCGGTACTCCCGTACATGCAGAGAAAGTCCGATGAGTTATACGAAACACCAAAGAAAATAAAGCAGAACGTCAAACGAAAAACAACCAGGTCGGCCTTGTGAGCACGGAGAGAAAGTCCGATCATTTGATAAAATAAAGAAAATAAAGCAAGTTTAAATCTTTGCAAAATGAACACATGTATACACAGTGACTTCTCATTTTGATTTTCACACTTATTTTTCTTTTTGTCATGAAATACGCATCAAGATGTTATCCACATGGTCAAGCATTAGTATTTAGTTTATATCACATCTGAATACTTTCTGATTTGCCAAGCCTACCAAACATATCAAACAATGATCTTATGGCTTTTTCATCTACTCTATCCCTGAGTCAGATACATAAGTCAATGTACCATCATTTCCCAATGATCAATTTCCCATAAATCTATATATTGTGCATGTATTCACCTTCCTTATATATTTTGCATGTATTCACCTTCCTTGTATATTGTGCATGTATTCACCTTCTTCCCATAACATGCATTTTCACAATTTCTCCCCCTTACATGCATTTCTCCCCCTTAAAATAAAAACTCTATTTTTGGTTTTTTAAGCAATTGAAAGTGCATAAAGAAAGAAAAATTGATCAATCAACACGGATACCTTGCATTTTAGAATTTAAAAAAAAATTGCAGGTTAGAAAAATATATTTCAAACAATTTAAGTTAAAGAGAATACTCCTCCATCAACAAATTTGCAATCATCGATAGGTCTTTAGAAGTACCTGCACACTAGTCAAACTCATTAGTTTTTAACTTGACCTGAAGCAACTGCTTCAGATCGACCAATGTCCTGGTTTTGCTTAGAAACCACCTTTGGTTTCCAGAATTGTGATTGTTTTGGTAACTCAGTTTTTGATGAATCAATCATAGGTGGCTGTGATAAAGAACCTACATTTTAAACCTTTTGAAACATAGGAACAAAACGTTTTTGTTTTAGAAAGAATGTAGGTTCAGATTCATCAAAAAACTCTGCCTTGTTCATCGAAGAACTTTGGTTTGGCAGGTTTACCAAAAACTGGTATCTTTTGAGACCATTGTTTTGATTCAGCAGGAAGTGGACAATCTTTTGCCATATGCCCTTTTTGGCGGCAAACATAACATAGACGTTCAGTTTTGTCCCACCTTTTAGGTGCCTGCACAGACTCACAAATATCAATATCTTGAAAATAATTAGAAAAAGAATCATATACCTGTCGGCGAAGATCATGAACCCATTTAGATCTTGGGCTTCGAGAATAAAAACCATCAGAAGAAAATTTTGCTCTTTGATTCTTCAAGGTTCTTGATGCATATTTCTTTTCAAAAACTTTATAAATTTTCCTAGCATCCACGTAATGAAGAGTAAACTCTTTGTCGGAGAATATCTGTTCCGAACCCTTGAGTTTGTAAAACCACTCAGGTTGAACATTCTCAGCCTTGAAAACTACCTTCTTCACTTGCTTCAGCTTAAGCTTCTTCAAATCTTGTGGTTTTGATGCTGGAATCTCCTCAGCTTTATCTTTTGTGCTCTAAAACCCAAACCAACAGTTTTCCCAAAAACTTTTTCCTCAGAATGTGAAGTCTGGTGTCCATCCTTTGCTAACTTTGTAAATTCAGCTTTGATTTCTTTAATATTTTTCTGCTCCAAGAAGATCGTCTCATCAAATTCAGGTTGAGACGAATCTTTTCACTTGAAGTAGCTGATTTCTCATTATCTGCGGAAGATGAACCAGAAATAAACTTGGGAGCGGGGGGAATCTCAAATTTCTTTCCTTTATTCTTCTTAGCCTTCTTGTTTTTCTTCTTCTGCACAATCTGTTCTTCTTCTGTGGTAGATGATGGAAATTTTGAATAGTCAACTTCTTCCACCTTTTCCTTTACTTCTTTAAAAGCTTCTTCGATAGTAGCAGGGGATGAAGCTGTCTTATCAAAGATCTTTTCAAAATTTTCATCTTTAGCTAAAAAGTTTGTGAACAATTGAGAATTAGAGACATTATTCAGCAATCGATTGGCATCAATTACTTGAATCTTTAAATTTGAAATTTGTTGTTGAGCTTAATCCAACTCTTTCTCAGTAGCTATCAACCTTTTTGTAACTTTATGTGTTTCAATTTTTTGCATTCGAAGATTTTCTAAACCTTCAAATAACTCCTTCTTCAATTTATCTTCATTGCGCTTTTTAATTTCAAAATTCGCTGTTTGAACTTTATTCACACTTACCAATTCACGCTTCTCATCCAAATACGTCTCCATAACAGCTTGATAACTTTCAATCTTAGCAGAAGATTCTTCAGCATTTTTTGTAAGCAGATCAAGCTTGATTTTTGACTTATAAAAAAGATTATGAAAAGCATTTGCAGCGTCTTCTGCTTCATCCTTCCATTTCTTGACTTCATTAACCAACTCATCCCTCTCTTCACAGATCTTTGCATTTGCAGCTTCAACATTCTTTCTATCTTGTTTTGATATTTCTAAAACTTCATTCAGCAATTTGATCTCTGTAATCAAACATTCATTTTTCAAAACTAATTCCTTCTCATGTTCCTTAGAAACCTCCAAATTTGAACTAACCAACTTGAATTCCTCAAAAATCTTTTGAATTTTATTCAATAACGAAGCATTTTCTTTCAACAAACTTTCCATGTTTTCAGCAGATTCATAGGAACTCGGTGATGAACTTGTATCTAAACTTGTATCTGAACAGTAATCTGCTTGTTGATCATGAGTGACAATCAAAGCAGATGAATCAAAATGTTTACCCCAATCATAAACATCATCATTTTGAACTGTTAAAACTGTTGTCTTGGTTGAATTACTAGACGATGGTTGAGTAAAACTGGGTTTGCTAACATGCGCTTGTTGACATTCTTTAGCAAAATGTCCAAGCTTTGAGCATTTGTAACATTTTAACATGGATTTAGCAAATCCCAATTTGCCATTGAAATCAGATGAACTCCTGCCATTTTCTTAAAAAATTGTTTTGATCTTTGACCTAGCATAGCATATTGCCAAGCTAAATCTAATTCGTTTAATTGATCATCATCAAGTTCATCAAGATCATCCCTTGCAATCTTTGCATCAGCAAAATTCTTAATAACCAACCCAGAAGATGATGTAATTAAGGCAGAAATCATTTTAGCATACTCTTCGGTTGTTTTAGCAGACAATGCATTTTGATTTGTGAAATTTGGAATGGTAAAATTGCAACCTTTTGAAGAATCAGAATTTCTAGAAATTCCAGCCATAAAAGCAACATTTGGTGCAAAACTCAGATTTGGCTTAGCTTTAGCATTCATACTAGCAGTATTCTCTCCATGATACAACTCAGGATTTTGTAACGTTGCAGTTGACTTCTTTGAATTTAACATTTCCATTTCCCGAGCATGAAGTTTTCCAGTAAGATCATGAAATGTCAATGTAGAGTATTCTTTATCATGAGTGAGTAACAAAACATAGTTTTCCCATTTTTCAGGCAAAGCTTCCATAATCGTTTCTTTCAAATCTGCATCGGTTTTCTCAATTCCAACTACCTTTAATTCACTAATCAGATGTGAAAACCGTGAAACAAGAGCGATAATGTTTTCATTGTCATAATGTTGAAAGTTATCAAATTCTTTATTCAACACCTTTTTTCTACTCTTCTTGTAGTCATCATTACCTTCACATCTAGCCGATAAAGCATCCCACAATTGTTTTGATTTCTTGTAGGTACTAAATTGATGTAACAACTCGGTGGGTAATGCCATTGTAAGATAACCGAAATATTTTTGTTCAAGCTCGTTTGATTTTCTCTCAGCAATGTCGAAGGTAGGAACTTCCTTTAAATCTCCTTGATCAGTCGGATGTTGATAAAGCTTCTTGATTGGAATCCACAAATCGATATCATTCGTGCTTATGTAAGCAAAAAATCGTTGCTTCCAATTCTGATAATCTTCCAACTTCAACAACTTGGGAACTTTCTGATTTGTTCCTATTTCATTATCAAAATTCATCATGGTCTGTATCACACTCTACATCGCGGAAAAAGCTTGAAATCCGACATCGTAAAAGATTTCAAAATTCTGAATGGGTGAACTCTTCCCGAACCTTAACAATGTGTCGAACCTTAACCGAACCTCGAACGAACCCTTTCCGAATGTAATACAACCGAACCCTCAACGAACTCTTTCCGAATAATACCCGAACTTCTTTCACACAAAAAACACGCCGAACTTCGAACGAACCTTAAACAAACCAGAAGATACTCCGAACACTCAATGAACCCTAGACGAACTCTAAGTTCAGAGAAGTTATCCCGATGAACCTCAAGTTTGGAGGACGGTTAGTCCGAACAGCAACATAGTTTTCTCAAAAAGTTCGAATTTGGACGAATATATATGAGACTCGCAGCAGTTGATCAGAAAAAGTCATAAAGAACGATTTAGGAACAAATTTGACACATAAAACTTGACAGATTTGATAGAATTCACGTAAACACACTTGAAAAACACCAAAAAGTTTCAAAAATCCAAAAATAGCAACCACAGATCAGTAGAATAAACGAGAAAGCTCTGATACCACTTGAAAAGTCGTGAGAATCGGATCATATACTCAATCTAGCTATTCAGATACGAAACGAGTAATTATAATGATTATTTTATTAATCTATAGAAGAACAATTACAATCAGAATCACAAAGAACAGACACAGAGAATACACCACAGAAACACACACTTATGGATATCTCTCACTCTCAAAACCGGTGTAGAAATCATAGACCAAACCCATATTTATACTCGCCGAACCTCAACCGAACCTGAGGTTCGCCCTGATCTGAACTCCAGGTTCGGACCAGGTTCGGACCAGGTTCGGCCAGTCACACATTGGCTTGAACTTGTTCTTGACTTGATACAAATCGATACTTCACACGACGCACAGATCGGGTATCAACACTAACAACTGTTTAGATCACTTAGATCTGGATTTTGTTCAACTTTGGAGCTTAGGTTGGAAAAAATGAAAATTTCTTATTTTTCTGCATTTTTGGAGCATTTTGGATGGATTCTGATGATATGGATGCTTGATTCGTGTCATGGAGTTCATCTTGATGCATTTTTTCCTTCAACAAGTTCAAATCCGGTGAGAAAAATGGAGATCAGAGCTATTTTTTTTCACAACACTTGGGGTTTTCCTGTTTTTTGGGTTTTTGAAGATTTGTGCGCTTTGATTCTCAGATTTTGGTGTTTTAATGGTCCGATTTGGATGAAACGAAGCATGAATCTTAGTGTAAATCCCGTTCTGGATCCATTGGAACCATCCGTTTCTTCTGAATCTTAACCGTTTGGGCAGATCTGGAAATACACACACTAGTGCGTGTTTCATGGTGTTCTTTGTGTTCTTGAGGATTTCCAGATTTTGGGGGCTGTTTTGATCCGATTTGCTATTGTTTATGGATTGTTGGTGGCCACAACATTGTCATGGATGGTTTAGCTTCACATATCGTATATCATAACGGGTTCTCCAATCATTATGGGCAGGTTCTAAGTTCACCAGGTAAGGGTTTCTTATGTGCATCATTTTTCCAGATTTTGTTCATCTTTTTGAAGGTTTGAAGATTGCCTTAGCGGACTTCCACTGTTATTAGCGAACTTGAAGCCTCGTTAGCGAACTTAAGTTTTGCTTTAGCGATCTTTTTTGCTTTAGCGGACTTCTGAGCTTAGCGAACTTCTGCTATGCTTAGCGATCTTCTCAGTGAGCTTAGCGAACTTCATGTTTGCTTAGCAGACTTGAATCGGATCTTAGCAAACTTGTTTATGGGTTTTTTTCGAGGTCGGTTCATGAGTTTTTGTTCGTCCAGGATTGTAGGGCATGACGCCACGAGTCCAACGGTATAATGTTCGAAGAATTTCATTGAGTATTGACGGAGATACGGGCATTTCACGGTTTTCCGGCGTCACCCACATTTTTCCGATGTGTTTTTCCAACTTTGTTAGGGTTTCACAGGTAGAGAGTGGCGACGATGACGTGGCATCGTGTGGTTGGTCAGAAGGGAATTCCCTTTCTCTCTCCTTTGTCAATTCTGCAAGTTAACCAATTAGTTGTCAAAATTTGATTAGAGAGAAAGTGGCAGTGGATCCCAGCTGTTCCATGGTATCCGTTGAGGAATGAATGCTGGCAATTCTCCTAGTGGCTGCATGTAAAGCTCGTGGGCCCTGCTTAACAAAGCAATCCTTATTTTCCTTTGATGTTGTCACGCGCTTATTGGCGCTCTTGAACCATGTGGACCCCAGCCGCATCATAGAGCCGTTAAGGCTGTAATGTGTGTCATGTTCTAATTGGCTTTCAGCCACTACTCACGGATCAGAAGAATTAACCGTTAGATCTTTTGTTTCAGCTCCGTTGGATCATTTCAAAGATCAAATCTGATTGGCTGAATAAGGAGAACACAAATCATGTGTTTATTTTTATTTTTTTTTGAACGGCTAAAGTTTTATTAAAGACTAGCAAGGAGCTAGAAAGAGGAACAAAGAAAGTTACACAATGAAAGAGATACAAAAACTATTCCAATCTAGATCAAACATATTTGCGCGGTGTTTGAGCCATAGGAAGGAGGTAGCCTTGATCTCTTCCACAAGCTTGGCCAGATGAGTGTTAAGGTTTTCAAATTCTTTCCTATTACGAGCACACCAAATTTCCCAAAGGGAGGCCGACGCAATAACCATTAAGACCTTTTTTTCCTTGAACCGGACAGGAGCATCCTCGATATTAGAAAGCAAATCTTCTACTGTGGAGCTAATATGGAATTTAAACTTGCACCATATCGAGATTTTTTCCCATGTTTCAGCAGCCATAGAACAATTTAAGAGGATGTGTGTAACCGATTCAGCATGTATATTACACCAGGAGCATAGGAGATTAGTGATTTGAACACCCCGTTTTGCGAGTTCTTTTTTAACGGGTATTCGGCCCCGTGCAGCCTTCCACGATAGAATTTGAGTCATCAAGGGTACCCAACTTGTCCATGGATGTTTCTTGTATTGGACCACCATATTTGCTTCAAGTTGCTTGCGTATAAATGAGCTGTGAAAGCTGCCATCAGCAGAGCCCAACCAACTCCATCGATCTGGGCCGGGCCTGAACACATAACTATTGATGAGAGCAGTCAGTTGGGCCAGTTGTGCCGAATCTGGGTTTTGAGTCCAGTTCCAGGTAAAGATATACGGCTGGGATTGAGGTGCAAGTCTTGCGTTTACATTGCAGGATTTATTCTTCTCAATGTTATAAAGATCAGGGAATCTATCTTTCAGCATTCCAAAAGCGAGCCATGGATCTTGCCAAAACATGGTTGACAAACCATGTCACACCCTCAAAAATCCCACGCTCGATAACGCGCCGCAGGGAGCGTGACAAACCAGGATCGCCGTCCATTAGTTACACCAAACGACCAATTTAATAAAAAAAACGTTTCATATTTCATTAAAATATAGAATCAGAGTTTTTCAAATGCGGAAGCCTAAATTCAATAATAATACTTATGTAAAATCTTTGTCACCCAAGGTGACGTGGCTTGTTCAAAGACATTAAAAGTGCTTCAAGACTCATGCATGCGTACTCGTGATACTCGAACATCCGCAACCTGAGAAGTAACATGCTAAAAAGTGTCAACACAAAGGTTGGTGAGTTCACAGGTTTATCAGTTCAAAAACAATTCCAGTTAATGTAAATCGACTGTTCAACAACAGTCCTAGTTCAGTGTAAATCAACTGTCCCTCAACAGTTCAAGTTTAAGTTCAAGGTTGACTGTTCAACAACAGTTCAAGTTCAAGCTCAAGTTCAGTTAATAAAATCCAGATAATATATCAATAGCTAGCTAGGCTATTTTCAAGAAATCAGTGCACGTTTGACTAGATAAACTAGCTATCCAGTTACTGAAGCTCGACGGTTCAATTGTGCCTCGTTAAGACTAAGAAGTATATAACACCCGTTCGATATCCAATCGAGCCAGCGCGAATGACCCGGGTGGGGCTTGTCAGGCCCAGTAGATCTACCAAATAAGTTCCCGCTGATGTCACATTGACAGTAACTCTAAAAGTGAGGACTTTATCATAAGTGTGCCACTATCATTCAGGTGATATAATTATCTAAAGGTTCAAGTGTTTGCATGTTAATCTCCCCCAACAGGATTAAAATAGGTAAAATGGGGCCGTGAAACTCACCTTCGGGTGCACAGCAAATCCAGATAAATAATAACAACGAGTAGCAACTAGCAGGTCTTGTGTACTCTACCAAACACCTAACGAGCATATATACATAAGTGTGTGTTCAACCAAAAACTAGTAAGTTTAACATAAGTGACAAAAACGATTGATCATGAAGCCATAACAAGTTGAAGATGACACGCTTGCCAAATCTGAGCGATTATCGGAATGACACGAAAAATATGTTATATGAGAATAATATTTTTTTTAACTCAAAGGTCAAAATAAAGACATTTATATAATATAATATAACTCAGACACGCAAAGCAACGTTAATAACGAGTTTATAACCCGAGTTACATATATTCAAAAGTTCAGATGAAATATCCAATCGTTTCAGTAAACCAACGGTATAAGTTTATATATTAATTTACGCAAGATATATATATTTTACCTTTTATTTAAAACCCATAATTTTTAAATCAATATATACATAATAGAACTATATTTAAATTTAAAACGACACGTTAGACATGTTTATAATTCAAGATATGGCTTACGGGATTTAATAGCCCAAGTTACATATTTTTGTGGGTTTAAACCTTCCTAAGAAACCGTTTTGAACAAGTTTTAGTTGACCAACATGGCTAGAATTGCAAAAATAAATAAAACAGGAAGAAAGGAGGTCGCACGGGTTTGTACCCGTGACCTCTCAAACCAAAGGCCTAGGCCCTAACCGCTGGGCCACGTCGCTGTTTGGTTTACAGAACGAACTGAAATTCTTTTATGTAGTAACAGTGTCTAGGGCTTGGTTTATATAGAAAAGGAGAAAAAGAAACGCGGAGGATGGGTTTTGAACCCGCGACCTCCGATCTGAAATCACGCATCCGACCACCAGGACACCCGACCCATTGGTGTTTTAACCCGATGTTTATTATATATAAGCTAAATGATTCGTGTCATCTTCCTCCTCAAGAACTCCGGTGGCCGGAGTTTTATTTCGGTCACCGGAAAATCGCGAAATCACAAATTAAAACTCAGAAAACGTGCGGTTAACAGCAAGGAATGTTTACCGTGCGTCGGGGATGCGATTTTGATATGTTTGGATGCCGAAACGAAACCCGAAAATTTCAGGAACTCGAACTCCGAGGTCACTGCGATGCTCCGAGGCTGTTGCTGCTGCGTTCACGATCACTCAGAAGTGATGGGTGCGGGTTGATGATGGAGTTTCAGGGCTGAAACAATGGTGGTTTTTGGTGATTTTGAGTCGCCGGAAAAACTAGAAACGAGAGAGATCAGAGAGAGACGGCGAGAGAGAAAGGGAGAGTTGTGTTTGGGTTTGATTTGCTGCACAATGATGAAACTAAACCCCATTGATTGCGAATTGATGATGGAAATTGAAATCGACATTGGATGACGATCGGTTGAAACCGATCATCGATTTAATTCGTGAAACTGGCCATCCAATTCAATTATAGAGTATTAACACTTTAGGCCCTCCGCAAAGTTACGAGGTGGTCACAAAATTTAGGAGATTTCCAGATTCATCCTTTTTGTTAGTAAAAATAAAAGTTCAAGAATTGACGTAACAAGCCCCTCCAAGTTATAAAAGTTTAACGGAACGCTAACGAGGTAAATGAAAGGTGTTTAAACGATTGGTATACGGGTGTGACAAAGTATATTTGACGTATAACATTTATAAGGGATATATAAATCTCGTTGCCCCATAAAATCAAGATAATAATTTATATATATATAAACACCCGAAATTCACATAAAATCATGAGCTTAACCCACATAATATCATAGATTTTAAACTCATACTTACGTATTCAAATCATATAAAATTATAAATCATAACTTGTGATTTGATCTTTTAGTTACATACAATCATAAATGTAAATCAATGATTTATATAATTGAGCTCACATAAAAGCATAGAATATATTTATATATATATATATATGTATATAGGGGAAGGATCCTGCGAAAACACCCTTTTTTTGTGAGAACTGCGTAAACAAATCTTAAAATCTACATAACTTTTTCATACGTTAATATTTTTTTAAAAAAATTTGCACCAAAAGTCTTAAAATTATATTATCTTTAATCCTATAAAAGTTTTAAAAAACTTAACGCTTTTTTTATTTTTTTAAATATTTTTTTGTGTGGTGCACATGTGCACCACAAAAAAAACTCATACTTTTAGTATGAGTTAATATTTTTTTTTCTTAGTCGCACCATATGTCATATATTTTCATCATTTTTTTGTGTTTTTATTGAATGATGCACATGTGCATCATACAAAAAAAAAACGCTCATACATGTGATATACATTAATAGTTTAAAAAGAATTTGCACCCTAAATCTTATAGTTGTGCTATCTTTAGATTTAAAGAAAAAAATAGCATTTTATAACTTTTTTTAATTATATGATGCACATGTGCATCACACGGGAAAAAAAACGTTCAGTTTTTTTTTAATATTTTGCTCCAGATTTAAAGATAACGTAATTCTAAGACTTTTGGCGCAAATTTTATGAAAAATCGTTAACGTATGAAAAAGTTACGTGAGTTTTAATATGTGTTTTCGCAGTTTTCACAAAAAGATGTGTTTTCGCAGGATCCTAACCCTATGTATATATATATATATATATATACCTATCACATGAAATCATGGGTTTTATTGTCACATAAAATAACACAATGTTCACCTGAAATCTTAACGTATGATTAACCTAAAATCATAGAATTTCAAACGTCTAAACTCGAGTGCATGCTCGTATAGTAGTGGTTACACAAACCCTAGATGGTGAGGTCAACACAAGTCAAACTCATATATGTTCACGCAAAATTTTTAACAATTCAGGTTTAGGTTAAATCATGAGAAGATCCGAAAAGGCGGATTGTCACAGTATCCCCTTGTTGAAGAATTTTCGTCCCGAAAATTGAACAACGCGGTTAACAAGTTGGTTACAAAGGAAAGAAAAAAAAATCCTTAGTCGTCACATCATCCCCTTGTTGAAAGAATTTCGTCCCGAAATTGAACTTAGTGACAACGATATTAAGAATATAATAGACAGCAACGTATCGAAAGAATCCAGGTTTCCTATTCTAAAAGGAGTCAAAATATTATGATCAAGAATGTGTACCCGATGTCGAGGAGATGCCAAATGTTTAGAAGTTTCTAAAGGAACTCGAATTGGAAGTATAGAAAATGATTTTCTTATGATCCGTTTTCTCTTACAAGAAGAGTTTAACAAGTGTAATACAGGAGTCGTGTTGCGTGACCAGGCCGAACAGAGTGACACGATAACATAAGTATCGGAAATCAAAATTTCAATACGAAGAAGAACCATGATACGTCCGAGTATCCTGTGACTATTGTACCCAATGTTGGAAGTGAGATTTTTATTTCATGCCTGGTTTCCGATTAAGGCGTTCGCATCCGCCAATAACCCAGATGGGTCGAAGAGAAGGGAATTTGAGTATGAGGAAGTTTTGTGTGTCAATTCAATCAGGTTTCGTCTAATAGAATCATTGTCTAAAGAAAATGCAAAGATCTAAATTTGCTTAGCAATTAGCAAGTAACATAGAATGACTTAAGACCGATCAAGTTAACATGAGGATCCATTGATTGACTTAGTACTTTACGGAGTTATGACCAATTAAGTTCACATGATTCATAATAAAATTCAAATTCGCATTTCATGCAATAATGGTTCCAATAGCATACGAGTTTCCATAAAGATTTATTTTTAGGTTAATGCGGTCAAAGCGTACTAACATGCAATCTATCATGAAGGTTTTACCATACAACGCATACAATTGTCCCAACACCTTATATACTAGCATACGACCTTAACATGGCATATCTCCAGCATATAAGTTCACAAACTAACCAACACAACCCATACGGTGCAAAGTTGACGGGGTAACTTCACACAGTCTTGTCATTCCCACCGAGGCAGGAGACTTAGGACCTTGTATGGTGTATGGCTTTAATACTCAATCAAGTTAATACATTCACAACATGTAATTTATAGGTTCCTAACACGTTTCATACACATAACTAATCATGCAATTCTACACAACTTATGTTTTAAACCAGGACTTCAATAATTAATCGGTTTCTATACCCTAAACATATGATTAGATTCTCAAATTTAGCACGCATATCACATGTATTGTATATAATTTCTCATTAGAAGGTTAAAAGCAAACAAACTATTTATCATGATTGAAATGGTTCAACAGTTGCGCACATACTAAAATATAACTGACAACATACTGATTTTGTGACAAAAGGACTGATGTTTAAAGAGAAATCCAAATCAGGAGCCCATTGCCATTTATAGATTAACACGTAGCGGTTTGTTTTAGCAAAGAATTACTCAATTTTGTTAAGAATTATTCAAGAAATATCATATACAATTAGGTTCAAATTTTAAGTTAGAGTGTTGTATCATGCAACATATCATCATGCAGATTACCTCGCTAAAGAATCCAAAAAAAAAATTAGGGCGAAGGTTCAACAAAACAAAAGTGTACATTATAAGGTACCGAATATCGAAAGGTGTTCATCAAGCATTAGAATAGCAAATTGAGGATGAACAGCGCCTACGGCTTAGTTCGTGAATTCGAGTAATCGATGGGATAACAAGCTTATGATAGTCGCAACTACACATTTCAAGGATGACATGTGAGTTTAAACTGGCACTAGTGAAGATATCAGCAGGGAGGATGCAAACAACGTAATGGATAGTATAAAATTCAGAGAGAAACGTATATAGCGTGCTAGACAGGATTTGGCAACGAATTCGCGTAAATAGATATCGAGATGGACGTGTCAAGGATTATACAATCCAATAGAGCAAACGTCTCGTTAGGGAGATCTTCATTGTTTAAGATCACAGTGTGCCCAACCTCTTTGGTGTTCGTGCGTTTCATGCGTCATGCTTCCTTTCATGTTAAAATATCGGTTCAAATGGTCTTCAAAAGTGAGATAAAGCACTTAGGTGTGATAAAAGGATGTCTGCGAAACACAAAACATCAGGATGTTCAAAAGTGGTTTTGGCCTTCATTGGTTGTACATATGGGTTAAAAGTAGGTGTACTGCAGATCGAAATGTCATATCGGGTGTTGAATATAGATGGACCGGACGAAGTATCACTTCCGTGATTGCCAGAAAGTTTATCAAAAAGTCCGTCGACTCAAAAATAGTTTCACTTCAGCGAAATTCGATCTACTCCTTAACATATACTTCTAAAAGTTGGAGTTGTTCATTCGATCAGGTGGTTTGTCATTCATAAGGGGAAATCTCTGGTTTTCAAAACGTTGATGTTCATCTGACTCAGGTCTCGCGTTTAAATCATGGCAGGAAGTTTGCTTTAGAAAAGTTTTCTTCTAGACTCGGACAATTGAAAGCATGAAGTTTGATTATTTTGGGCATGTCTCTTTTGGTAGGAATACGTAAGGGATATTTGTAATCCCGGAGAAAGTAGCATTAAGCAGTTTTGTCGAGGACCTATTCCCATTAGATGGAGTTTACTATAATGAGGCTCTTGTGTATGACTCTAAAGTCAATCCTTGGTCCGATACTGGTCCCACATTCAACGTGCCATCAATGTTTATATATAGGGTGTACCGCAGCTAACCCACCACACTACCAGCACCTTGAAAGTGTACCAACTACCCACCATTACTAGATAATTGTCAAACCACATTAGATACGTTTATCGGAAATAGAGGACTTCAAGTTTCTCCCATACGCTTGAATGTAAAAGGGGCGGGAGATTAATCCTCGACATGTTGTGCAAACAGAAGGTGTAAGAGTTACCATTTACAATACCAGTAAGATGCGTAAGGTTTGCTATTCTCGTGAAGATCATCGAGAGGTTGACACACGCAGTGCGAATATCATAACCCTTCAGATTTCAAGAAGATAAAATAAATAAACAAGCCCATAAGGTTTAAGTTCAAGCTGAGAGTTCATCAATGAAAGTTTCGTGAAAAGGATGATGAGGATCCGTACACCAAAAATTTGTCGATAGCTGTCAGGACATGAGCATTAAGAAATGTACAAATGTATGGATAACTTGGTGTACTCGATGCGTAAGAAGGGAAAACGCATATCGATGGTATATATAGCTGTAGATAACAAAAAGTTCACGCTTGATGGAAGTAAATAGGGTTTCCATAAAAAGCTTGGTATCGTTACTGCGATCGAAGCACAAGGTAGTCTCATCATCAATGGTGTTAACTAGTTGAAAAGCTAACTGAAAGTGTAACACTTTCCGGTTCAAAGCTAGAAAGCTCATCCATGACATAAAGGATTACAAGGAGCGAAAATCAAAAATCGTTGGTTGTTAAATCATAAAAGGTTCGAATCATGCAGCCAAAAATCAATCGCACAAGTTCAAAAGGTCAATCGGAATAGTCATTACGTTAAAAAAATGGAAATCATCAGTTTGAAAATCAGGAAGGCTTTTCACTATCATTACCCCCATTAGAGAAAAAAAATATGCTTGCGGTGAGGTAAGCAGTTTGTACAACCGTGTCAATGTTGTTGGCAACAAGTATTAGTTCGCACAAGAAAATCAGGGATTA
>JBCNJP010009304.1:0-31015 GCA_039602395.1 Deinandra increscens subsp. villosa
GACCTGATTGTTATTCGTTTGGCGTTCTGCTTTATTTTCTTTGGTGTTTCGTATAACTCATCGGACTTTCTCTGCGTGCACGGGAGTACCGACCTGATTGTTGTTGGGTTATACAATTTCAGCTTGTTTTATTTTCTTATTTTGTTAAATCCGAGGTCTTATCTGCGTATCGAAAGATCGACATTAAGGTAGACGATTTAACGTTCTTATTTCTTTTTGCATGAAACACAGTTGGCTGAATCATGAATACAATCATTATGTGATTAAATCACAAATGAAATCACAAAGTGTGATATAAAAAGCAAAAACATATCTGAGTATGTCTGATAGTGTGGGGTACACTGGTCAAAGCAAACTTAATCAATTCAATAACATATCCAGATGTTATGAGTATGATTGTGCCTGAGTTTAAGATGGACAAATTATACCAGTAATCGACATGACTTATGTGCTGAAGTAATTGAAATTGAATTGTTGTTCAGCATGTTATGTTCAATATGATCCCAAGTTGTGATCTTTCTCGCAAAAGACAAAAATAGTGTGTGATTCAGTATTTCATTTCTGTATTGCATTTATGTTTCATATCTGAAAAACCCAAAAAGATTTTAGGTGTGTTTTAGCATAAAGTTTCAAAAAGCCAAAAAGATTTTGTTTCTTATTTGTTTTCGACCGATCGATACTTGATACAAAATTCAAAATTTCAAAACTATATCTTGGATTCTCGAAGAGAAGTTTTGCGCCAAGATTAAATTAATTTTCAAAAGAAAAGCAAAGTCGCGTTTCTGTCTTCTGAAATTGCAGGTTTCTGTGTGACAAGACTCAAGCATGGTGAAAGGGGGAGTATGTTATATCTTTCACAAGTGGATCTTGAAGTTCAAAGATGATTCAAGAGTGATCCAGCCATGCAAGCTCTAATTCTGACAAGATTTCAAGTTGTCGATCGAATGCAACTTTGTTGAAGATTGAAGACTGAAGTTTAGTTAGAATATAGATACACTACACGTTAAGGGGGAGTTTGTAGAAGCATATTCCTATGCTAGCGTGTGCCTCGTGTATTGTATCTAGACAAGAGCATCTGTGTGAGTCAGATAGTCATCTGGCGGACCACATGATCCGCCGGACCAGTTGGTACAGCGTACCAGATGGTCCGCTGGTGGTCCGCTGGCTTGTTGACTAAGTGACTATAAATAGTCCGTGTCAGAGAGAGTTAGTCAGTTCTTTCAGTTCTCTATCTCTTAACTGTGTGTAGCAGAAGGTGTAATCTCTCTCTAGCTTGTAACCTCTTAGTGAATCAATAAAGCAAAGCTTTATTTACTTCTCGTTGCTATCCGATTACTGAATCATGCAGTAGTAAGATCATCTCGTGGTTCTACAGACTTAGTCTAGCCGAACGGTAGATGGTAATTAAATGGCAAGCTATGACATGTGACCAAGTATCGTTTGCTAAAAATTGAGTCGAGGATGGCGTTTAGCTGGGCTCGTAAAGATTATGAAAGTCAATGAAAATATTTTATGAACCATTAATGTATTTATCTATGAGATCGAAAATAAAGTATACATATATATGTATATATATATATGTAATCAAATGCGCATTTATGCCCATGAAGCATTCACAAAAATATATAGCATGTGTATATTTTATACAAACTATTCGAGAGTTATAAATACTCTTTTCTAATCTAAATACGCATATTTATATGATCATCAAAATTACCAATCGTATACATATATATAATTTTCATGACGATTAATCAAGTATATGTATATATATCCGTTTAAAGCTATTTAATAATCGAAATAACGAGGAAAACGAATAACAATCCCATAATGAAGCTTAGAGTATTAAAACACGGCAAGGAAACTGTGTAAAGGTGTTAGATCATCATATGTCCAAATATAAAAGATATAGAAAAAGTTTGAGGCTGCCGGGTCTCGAACCCTCAACCTCTCGGTTGTAACACAAAGGCAACAACACTGGAGCAAATTGATTTCTTCGTTTTATTTTGTTCCGAAATTCTTTTGATTAGTAGGCCAGCGAGTTACAGAAATATAGAGAAGAAAAGAAAATGGTAACCGGGTTTCGAACCCGTGACCTTCGCTATTTAGGCTAAGCAAACAAACCGCTAGACCAAACTTGATCTTGGGTTTTAACCCGAAAATCAAATATATGTCCTATTCTGGTCGCATGTCATCTTCTCCAAATATTAACCCTAACGTACGTGACCACCATTAACATTCTAGGAAGCTTATGGGCATTAACAAAAACTTACATAATCGACCAGGAACGTACCTATAACCTCCTGTTGATGCTTTGAGTCCAAAACTCATGCTCAATCCCACCGTTCCTCGAAGTTGCGTGTACCCGAACCACCGAAGCGGTGGTGATGATGCTTGAACCCGATCCTTTCTTATGGCAGTGGGCGGGCGGACAGAAATTCACCGGTGATCGGATGGTGGCGTGACAGTGAGGGGTGGTCGGACAAGTGGTGTAGTAGATTGCTCATTATGGTTCTCGTCGGTGGTGAAACGTGATCGGAGACGGGGTGTTCAACGATGGTGTTCTTGCGGGTTCTCGAGAGAGTTTCTGAATGCTTGATCAAGGATGGTGTAGTGATGAGAATGGCTGCAAATTGGTTAGACTTGATGAGTGAATGTCTCTTAAAGAGTGTAACCGGCAATGAGGGTAATCGGAAGGCAAAGATGGAGACCGAAGGTTGCGAGCGGTTAATGATCAGATTTATTGAAATGTCGGTTTCATGAATCAAGTTTTGGGAAAATGGCAATGTTAGTCCCTCTAACTTTCTTATACAAAGGATTCAAGTTTGGATAATGACGATGCTAGTCCCTCTAAGTTTATTTCATCAAAGGATGTTTAGAACTTGGCACCATTGCTCCCTCGAGATTAAAAGTAGCTAACGAATTTATAACGGAGTTAACGAGAATCAACTTGAACAATGACTAATCCTAATGAGTCAAAATATATTTCACGTGACATTTAATAAATGTAAACCTTAGATGATCATATAAACTCACAATTAATAATCCGTAATTATTTATTTTAAGTTCACATAAAATATAAAACAATATGTATAATTTCATGACCCGTTGTCACATAAAAGCATAAAATAAATCGTGTGAATATATATACATATATCACATAAAATCATAACATAACTCGTCACATCAAATGACAGAACATTCACACAAAATCACAACATATGATTTACATAAAATCATAGAGTATCAAATGTATAGACTTAAGTGCATGCTCGTATAGTGATGGTTATACAAAACTCTAATTTGCCAAAGTCAACACCGTCAACACATAAATTTTCACACAATATTTAATAACAGTTTGAGTTCAGTTAAAGTCGGGAAAGACCTGAAAAGACGGATTGTCACAGTATCCCCTTGTTGAAGAATTTTTGTCCCGAAAATTGCACCATGTAGCTAGTGAGTTAGTCAAAAGGGGAGGAAAAAAATAGGAAAATATATATATATATATATATATATATATATATATATATATATATATATTTTAGGTCATCACATCATCCCCTTGTTGAAGGAAATTTCGCCCGAAATTTAAATCAGCGTCAATTGTTACAAGAATTAATCTTGACAGTAACCTATCGAAGAATTTGAGTTCTTTACTCCAAGAGGAGTGATGGACATTATGTTCAGGAATGTATACAACATGTTGAGGAGATGTCAATTGTTTGAAGAATTTCAAAAGGAATTTAAATTGAAAGTATAGAAAGTGGTTTTCTTTGATCAAGCGTTTCTATGAGAAAGGTCGAACGAGTGTATTACGGGAATCGTGTCGAGTGGCAAGGCCGAACAGAACGAGATGGTAACATAAGTCTCAAAAATTCCAATGCGAAGAAGGGACCATGATATGTCCAAGTAGCCTCCAACTACGTACCCAATGCTAGGAGTGAGATTCCCATTCTCGTTTTCGTTTAAGGCACTCTCATTCGCTAATAACCCAAGTGAATTAAAGAGGAAGGAATTTGAGTTTGAGAAAATTATGCGTGCATCAAGTCAATCGGTGTGTGTTTATTAGACCTGTTGTCCAACGAAAATGTAAACGTGTGAATTTGCCTACCAACTAGCAAATAGCATAGAATTACACAAGACTAATCAAGTTATCACGAGGACCCGTTGATTGATTTAGTACTTTATGGATTTATGACCAATTAAGTTCACATGATTCATAATAATATTGAAATTCGAAATTCACATTTCATGCAATAACAGTTCAGATAGCATACGAGTTTCTACGAGGATTCCTTTTAAAGGTTTTTGCGCTCAAAGCGTACTAGCATGCAATCTATCATGAAGGTTTTACCATACAACGCATACAATTGTCCTAGCATCAGATATATTAGCATACAACTCTCACATGGCATATCTCTAATATATAAGTTCATAAACTAACCAATACAACCCATACGGTGCAAAGTTGACGGGGCAACTTCACACAGTCTTGTCATTCCCACCGAGGTAGGAGACTTAGGACCTTGTATGGTGTATGGTCTTCATACCCAATCAAATTAATATATTCACAACATGTCATTTTCTGGTTCCTAATACGTTTCACACACATAACTAATCATGCAATTCTATGCAACCTATGTTTAAACCAGCAGTTTAATGATTAATCAATTTATATACCCTAAACATAGGATTAGATTCTCAAATTTTAGCATGCATAAACACGTATTCTCATGAGAAGTTCAGAAGCAAACAAACTATTTATCATAGTTAAAATGGTTCAATAGTGGCTCACATACTAAAATCTAACCGGTAACACACTGATTATGTGACAAAAGGCTTGAGGTCTAAAGAGAGATCCAATCAAGAGCCCATTGCCATTGAAAGGGTAACGCGTAGCAGTTTGTTTTGGAAAAGGATTACTCAATTTTGTTAGGAATTATTCAAGAAATCACATAGACACTTAGGTACAAATTCATGTTGGAGTTCAGTATCATACAACATATCATCATGCACATTTCCTTGCTAAAGAATTCAAAATTTAGAGTGAAGATCCAACAAAATAAAAGTGTAACTATGAGGTAGCGGATATTGAAAAGTGATTTGTGGGATTACGCATGGCATTAAGCATGAGAATAGCAAATAGAGGAATACTTCGTGAATTCGAGTAAGCGAAGGGATAACAAGCTTGTGATAGTCACCACTACACATCCCAAGAATGACATGTGAGTTTAAACTGGCACTGGTGAAGATACTAACAAGGATTATGCAACTAACGTAATGGATAGTATAGAATTCAGAGAGAACTATATAGCACGCTTGACAGGATTTGGCAAGGAAATTCGCGTAAATAAATATCGAAATGAACGTGTCAAGAGTTATACAATCTGATAGAGTAAACGTCTCGTTAGGAAAATCTTCATTGTTTAAGCTCACCCGCATGCTCAATCTCCTTGATGTCCTTGCGCTTCATGCGTCATGATTCCTTTCTTGTCAAAACATCGGCTCAAATGGTCTTTAAAAGCAAGATAGGTTACAAAAGTGTTATAAAAGTGTGTCTACGAAACAAAAACATCAGAATGTCCAGAAAAGTGGCTTTGGCTTAGGTTGCCTGTATAAATGCATTTTTTTTAAGCAATGATGTTCATCTAGTCATAACTCACATAGGAGGGTTTAAAAAAAACATGGAGTTTGATTATTTTGGACATGTCTCTTTTGGTAGAAATACGCAAGGGATATCTGTAATCTCGAAAAAGTAGTATTAAGCAACTTTGTCGTGGACCTAGTCCCGTTAGATGAATTTTCTCAAGATGAGGTTCTCACGTATGACTCTAAAGTCATTCCTTGGTCCGGTACTAGTCCCACATTCAACGTGCCACTAATGTTTATATATAGGGTGTACTGCAGCTAACCCACCATACTACTAGCACCTTGAAGGTGTACCAACTACCTACCATTACTAGCTGTTAGTCAAGCCTCAATGGATATCCTCATCGGAATTAGCGTTGGTCTAGTTTCCCCCATACGTTAGAATGCAAATGAGATGAGAGGTTAAAACTCCAATAAGTTGTGCAAACAAAAGGTGCAGGAGTTCACATTCATAACACCATTAAGATGCGTATGGTTTGTCATACTAATGAAGATGTCGAGAGTTTGCACGCGCAGAGCGAGTATCATAACGCTTCGGATTCAAAGCGAACCAGAATTTAAGGCAGGCCATTAGGTCAAAGTTTAAGCTAGGCTTCATCATCATAAAAAGTTTCCAAAAAAAAAATGATAAGGATCCGTGTACCAGAAGTTTGTCGAGCGTCCCAAAGTTTAAATTGCAAAAACTCTTTTAGGCATACCATCACCTATTCTTCCTTGTAGATAGCTGTTATAAAGAAACTAGTCGCTCAAAGATAAGAATCTTAGGGTACTCCATGCGTGAGAAGGGAAAATGCAGATTGGTGGTACAATTAGCTATAGATAACAAGAAGTTCATGCTCGATGGGTGTAAATAGGGTTCCCATAAAAATCTTTGTATTGTTACTGTAATTAAGGCTCAAGGTAGTCTCATCATCAATGGTGTTAACTAGTTGAAAGGCCAATCAAAAGTGTAACACCTTCCGGTTCAAAGCTCAGAAGCTTATCCAGGACATAAAGGATTACAAAAGTGTAAGAATTAGAAGTTGCTGGTTTTTAAATCATGAAATGTCCAAATCATGCTGGCAAAAATCATTAGCACAGGTTCAGAAAGTCCACTGGAATAGTCGTTGCGTTAAAACAGGAAGTCATTAGTTTTGAAAATCACGAAGGGTTTTCACTAACATTACCCCATTAGAGAAAACAAAAGTATGATGGTGGTGAAGTAAGCAGTTTGTACGATCATGACGATGTTGCTGGCAACAAGTTTTGTTTCGCACAAGAAAATCAAGGAGTATAAATCTTCTGAAGGTAACTTCATAAGAGCTTTCCGCTAAGATATATGTTCCAGTATATGTTTTTATATAACTCGTTTATCCACTGTTTCCTGGGTATTCGTCTGGTTAATGTACATCCGAGTTGTCTCACGATCGTAGAGTTCCAGGGATTGATATGGTCGGTAAAGTCGTAAAAAAAATAGAATTATGATTCAGGATGAATTCAAACCAGTCAAGGATTTCGTCGAGAGTCTTCATAGTTAAGGAAGACTGGTCATTGAAATACACGAGTGAGACGGTGTCCTACCAGGACCAACTTTTCATAATATGCTTCAAAAGGGTTCACGTATGGATTAGAATCCAATAATAAAGGGGCAAAATCAGGTGCGATAGCGATTTCAAAGATAGATAACACCGATCATTCGGTTGAGTTCAACATGTTCAACATTCAATACCACGAGGAAAAAAAAGTACAGGAATTTGGTCCTAATATGACCATTAGCTTGCCTAGTAGAATTCTCTAGGATTTCCATATACTGCAAATTACATTTACGTGTGCACCCGTAACTGTGATTTACTTTATATGATCACCCTAGTTCCTCTTACTTCAGCTACCAAGTATGGTGTGGTCACTAACCCATGGTTATGCTGACCAGAATTTGTTAATGAGACAAGATTTCAAGAATAGAATGCTCACTCAGATTGGAATGACCCACCCGAAGCGAGTCAGCCAGAAATTTAGGTAAATAGGATCTGAGTAAGGTTTATCACAACAACCCTAGCTTAGCTCGAAATTTAGAGAATAATTATCCCACATACTGGCGTGATCACAATCCGATACATAAAGAGGAATTTCAGTCGACCCGCATCAGGTTTCATTGGGGTTATAAGAATTGTACTCAAGTTGTATTATTTCAACGCACAACGCGGTAAAATCGAGAAGGGAAAGATCTTAAGATATCATGGCAAATGCGAAAACGATCAGGGTAGCGGAAGCAGATACAAGTGCCCCATAGGCAACCACTTAAATCCATACACTGCTGCCTCTTGTGAAGCTAAATGTTCGCGCCACTAGCACATCATGATAACATATCTTCAAGAGGTGAGTGTAGAGGTATATGTAAGGCAGGTAATCACGAGTACCTCCCATGCTAGGTTAAAGATATAAGGACAGGAAGATGTATTACACCACCTTCCCTATGCAACATACGTCCATAATATGAGTACTACGCACAGTTGTTCAATCCAGAATAATCCCGAGCAGCAATCCGCTCGTCAAGGGGAAGACGTGATCCTTCGATCCGATTCGACGTCTCGTTGTCCATGGGTGTTAACCAAAAGGTATATGACTCAGAGAGGTTAAGGAAAATGACTCAAGATTAACCGCTCCTCGTCGTGAGTATAAAGGGATGGGATGATGTAAACGTCTTGTCGTAAACCAGAAGCGTGTAGGAGTGAGTATCACGATGCATGAGAAAAATGTTTAAGTCACTACTACAAAAAAGGGCTTTCTTGACGTGCATTGCGCGTCAAGAAAGTGCCTTCTTGACACGCAAATGCGTGTCAAGGAAGCCGGGGTCAAGAATGCGTGTCAAGAAGTTCTTGACGCGCGAACCATGACACACTATCCATGACACTGCATTCTTGACACTCATTATGCGCGTCATCTTAGGGTGTCATCTGTGTTTAGTATATTTTTATTTATAATTTTTTTAGTGTCGTCTGTTTATGAAACGCATTTTTGCGGTCAAGTATTTTAATTTTTAATAAAAAAATATTTTTTTATAGGATCACTAATTTCCACATTGAACAAATCATAATACAAAAAAAATACCTATATAACAAAATAATGCATTTCATATATATAGCAAAAATTACAAAGTTAATATGAGTTTACAAATGAATCCCATATGTTACCAATATTTATGTCCCTATAATAATAAATCTACCTCAACATTCTTAAATCTACCTCAACATTCTTACAACAGTAGTCAACCATTTTGCAGCTCAGCCAACTCATGTTCTTGCTTAGCAATGATCGGAAACTTGGTCAACAGATAACATGACCTCTCCGTCTGTTTCAAAAAATCAAATTGTGATTCAATCTTCGATAGTACTATCGTCAGGAGCTATGTGTATCCCGTCATCACCACAAGAAGAAAAAAATGCCCTTCTGTAAATAACATTAATTTTAACTTCTAAAAGAAGAAGTAATAGTCAAATTATACAAGTAAACAAAATAACATTAACTTTAACTTCTAAGAGAAGAAGTAATAGTCAAATTATACAAATAAATAAAAGTAAATTACCTAAGGCAGCGAACTCTTTGGCCATAAAGACCCATATAATATTATAAGCACATGTGGCCTTTGATCTCGTTACTTATTTGCCTCCGAAGATTATCACCATAACCTGCAACCAAACCAACAAATTTTAAGTCTATGTTTTTACAAACATAGACTTAAAATTACAGATTCATAAACTAATCTAATAGCACAAACTCTAAAAAGTTAGTAATGAACAACTCACTGATCTAAAATTTTTGCTATAGTTCCATAAAAAAGCTAACAAATCTAACAGTGTTGACAATATATAGCAGTAAAAAAACAAAGTGAATAAGAAAATGCACCTGCTTTTTTGTCAGGGAAAGGCCAAGGCGACTGTTTAGATGACTCGTTAAGTTTCTGCACTTCCTTTGTCTTAGGAACTAAAATTGATTATCATAGAGCATTCCGGTAAAATTTGAATTTTGAAGAAGAAAAATGAACAGTTTGATGGATGAATGTAAGATTTAACCTACCTAGTGGTGTTTAAGAGGGGTCGAACCAGTGATTCACTGCGAGAGAGGTGTGTAATAACCTGTGATTCCTTTATCTCCATTGCTGGAAGCTAAATGTGTAGGTGTTCGGCCTGTTGGATACCTCGGAGAAGGATCTGTTAATCCTCTAGCTGCTGCACCTTCTGAAATCAGGAAAGCCACCGTACGCTCTCTGCAAAACAACTTCAAATGAACATCAACAGTGGTGCATAACAATTTCAGCTGCAAGTATAATATTCAAAAGAAAAGAAAGAACTAACCTAAAACGTAAGCGATAGGGCTGCACGGCGATGTCCTCTCAACAACTGTAAGTATAAAAGACAATACCATAGGCATGCTGGACTTCTTGGGCTAAATTGAACCTGAAGTTTTATCATTGCAACCATGATTTCTATCTAACAAACTATACATCAGTTGAATGTCTCTGAAAAACTAAACTCTATAATTAAGGAAAAAATGAATCAGAAAAGAGTACATATTTGTGATGAATTAGTTTGAAAAATTGCATATTTTTGTTAGTTCAAAATAATAATTTCCTTCTTTAAATAGATACAAAAAGATAAAAGAAACTTAGTATAAAAGATCATATTGAGGATGACCCGTCAGAGCTCTGCATCCATAAAATGAGCTTAAAAATATTTAAAGATAAAAAACAGGAGAATGAACACCTAGAGAATAAGGATTGTCATTGGTGACCTAAATCATGAACCTCAAATAAAGATATCGGGGTAATATTTTAAGATTTTGATATAAAAAAAATGATTTTTAAGTAAAAGTTTCAGAGTTCCAATGCTCATTGTTGTTTTCATTTTACAAATTTATAAAGTCATAAGACTATTTCCGCTTCTAATATTTGATTAAACAACTACAAAATTTAGAAAATTATAATATTAACTCCGCTTCTAGGTTATAGACCCGAGTGTTACACCAGGAAAACAATTAAAATAATATTTCTAAATAATAGTTACGATATAATTTTAATTAAGAGCCAAAAATATGAATTTGGTTTAACGAAAGCAAGAAAATAATAATCATCCTAATGGAACTGAGATGGAAAATACACCTAAAACCATTAATCTTACATGGGAGTAGTTACTTTAAAACCTGGATATAGAAAGCGCCATGCCCGCTGCCCTTGTTACTTCAACTCTGGCAATCGGGTTAACCACGATGAACAAATGATTTAGATTAAGAATTGTTGATGTATTAAATCAGATCAGACAACAAAGATAGCAACCTAGCACTGAGTTATAAACTGCAAAGAAAAAATTAAACACACCCAAATCACTCAATACATGAATTAAAGCTTTAGTTAGTGAACAAACAGCAATAGCATTGCAAATCTAAGGTAAATACATTAACACAGGCAAAACTTTTGTTTGAAATTCTTGCGAATATGAATCTGATATTTGAGACCCTAGGTACTAAGTGTGCAGCTTCAAATGTTGACATAAAGCAATAGAAAAGCTATAACAGATCTGTAGCTTTGAGCGATTTGAGACCCTTGGTACTAAATCTTTTATTTTTGTTTCCAACAAAAATCCTCCTCTGCCTATATATATTCTATTCGTATCATCACAGAGTCATCATGTTCTCAAGATCTCTAACTATCAACATTGAGCAGCTTACCATAATCAGCGAAATCATATTAACACTACTACAAAAACTGGCATTCTTGACGTGCATTGCGCGTCAAGAAAGTGCCTTCTTGACGCGCAAATGCGTGTCAAGGATGCGGGGGTCAAGAAGCTTCTTGACGCGCAAAATGCGTGTCAAGAAGCTCTTGACGCGCGAACAATGACGCGCGTTTTATGACGTGCATTGCGCGTCATAAAATGCGCGTCAAGGAAGCCCCCGTCATAAAGAGATATGACACGCTTTTTTGCGCGTCAAGAATCTTTTATAAAAATATAAAAAAAAATTATTTTTTTGTAAACCACTAATTTCCACATTAAATGGCAATTAACCTCAATACAAAATACAATACACCTACAACAAAATAATGCATTATATATATATATAGTAAACATTACAAACTTAACATGAGTTTACATAAAAAATAAACTATGAACTAAATACATAATATTATCACTATACTATCACAATACTTTACTAGTTGTTGCTGCTGTCATTAGCAGCATCACCCTCTTTCAGCCTTATTATCCTCTTAGTCCATGAGGAGAAGTTAAATCCTCAACTGCCATTCCCCTGAGTGTTAAATATACAATTTAAGTATAAAGATAAATACCAACATTTCAATGTATGTTTTTCAACCCAAAAAGATAAATATTACCTCTTGACAAGATCCACTGGGAGTGCTTGATCAGTGAACACATACCCAAAATGAGCGGTTTCAACCGAACCTGTTTTGACATGTTAATCCACATGAGATGACCCAGACCCAAAATAATGGGTCAAAAGGGTATAAAAGTTAAGAAACTTGGCAGAAAATAAAGCAAACATTATGAAGTCGCCCAAAGTATACCAAAGTGTGAGGACAGTTTAAATTTATATATATTTAAAAAGGTGGATCAATGATTTTGATAATAGTTTATGTAATTGTAATCATTATATTAACTGATCTTAAAGTTCAAAATAAAACAAAAGAGTGTTGCGGGACAATCAAACCTGTTTGACCCATTACCCAACCGCCCATTCCATAGAGGAACAGCTTTACCTGTTTGTCAACAATATTCCACACCTTAAACCCCAACAAATATACATATCAACATGACACTTGTGCCTCTTGAAGAGCAGAAACAAAGTAGATATCCTGCACATAAGAAAACAACTTAGTAAAGAGTGAGTAGTCAAAGGGCAAGGCATAAGAATTATAATCCTGGGAATACACGATAAACATTAGCTACACCTTAACAGCAGTCCCTGTTGATATATATACACACAGCTAACACACACAAGTATGTGATAGAGCAACTTACGTGATATGCGAGTTTGGTGCGAGCCAAATCTAGGGGATATGTGCATAAAACAGCAGTCCCTGTTGAACCAACAGCAGCAGCAGCATGCCTACACCGCCTTGTTAGTTCAACCGCAGCATCTCCGCCAGCAGCATCAGCACTGTATCTACCGGTCCTTGGAGAAGTCACAACAGATTTTGTATCACACCATACTCCTGCTGCAGTATCAAGAACTACACACAAAAAAATTAATAATGTAATGAGAAACATGTGAAAAGATCATAGAATAATATACAACAAAGCCAAAGATTAAATTACATCTCCAGTAACTGTTTATCGACGATCTATTCTTTCTAAAATTCAAATTGAGTATTTTCCCAATATTGTATATTAAGCCTGTATTTTGTTAGGATAATCTTAAATAAGCTTTCATTATGGTACTAAATTCTGATTTAATTATCGACAACTAGTTCATTAATCATATAGGGCTGTCCTTGACCAATAAACAGTTGCCTTATCGCCAGAGTAAGAGATCCAAAAAAAATACATGTATATATAATATGATGGGCGCCGGGTTAGAACCCGCGACCCACTGGTCTCTACCCACGTATGCAACCAAGCCATATGTCGTGTGAGTTGTGACTATCAGAATTAAAACTTGGGTACTAATTACTATCTTCCCAAAATCAGTTACCATAAACCTACAATATTCAGTAAAGGTCTAGCAATTTGTCTTCAGAAAGGACCAATTTAGAGTTTAGAAGCAACTGAAATAAATACTGATTGCTTACTTATTAATTAAAAATAAAAAAGAAAGATCAACAGATATACTTTATTGCAAAAATGCGGGGTAAAAATACACCAAAATCAGACCTGCCACACTAGATGAATCCTCCACCATGTGACCACCTCCAAGTGCTCCCCTAGATACATGGAGCCTAGCATTAACAAAAACCTAAAAAAACAAATGAACACCTTTAAGCATTCTGCATGTATGTTAGTGTGTATAACTAGCATTTAAAAGGGGGAAAAACGAACTGCTGCATGTTGATATCGAGGAGATGGTGAAACCCCAGGAGCAGATTATAAAAAGAACAGCAGCAGCAGATTATAAACAGAACAGCAGCAACAGATTAAGACTAATATAAGAACAGCACCTGCTGTTCATATTAAGATAAGAACAGCAGCAGTAGAATTTATATTAAGAAGTTTTAAGATAAGCAACAGCAGCAGCAGATTAAGATTATAAACAGCAGGAGATTAAGATTACCACCAAGAAAGCAAACAGAATGAAATGACTAGATGTTTAGAAAACTAAGATAATTATGTAATAGGGCTGTAATGCTTGTCAAACAATGAGCCAGGTGGTGCCTATTTCATCAGCTCATCTAACTCCTATCGTGTTGTGATCATTCTATAGTTCATTACCTAGTGATAAACCTAATAAATACATTTAGAAGCACTTCAAACCATATACAACAACAGATCATAAAACTACAAACTGAGAAATTTTGTCAATTTCCATAGATAATAAGGCTAGCAAATGACATCTAAAATTTGCATTGTTGTTTAAAATTTTAAATAAGCTGTTATAAAGCAGATTTATGATGATATATCTGTTAGAAAACAGAGTCATGAATCATGAAATCAAGTTAAAACCAAGTGGATTCAAATCATGCAATTCCATATAATAAGATGATGTCAAAGAATTGTATCAACACTGACACTCGAAATCAGAAATACAAAATATATTAAAAAAAAAACATCTAATAGATGAGTCATAAAGCTAGTTAAGTTGTTCCTGCTACTAAACTAACAATAGCAACTCGATATTAATATTCATTCCAAACACCCCAGCAACCACCACAAATGCACTCACCATCAAAGTTGCAGTTGTTAACATAACACCCATTTGCAGAAGATGATTCTGCTTGTCATCCAGCATTATGTTGATGTAGTCTTCTGTGTCATCCACATACTCCCTCAGCTGCACACAAATTAAAATCGCAATTCGGTTACACTTTGTTACACTAATCGTATATAAAGTTCGTTTAAATCATATTTTGTAAATATACCCTTGATAGCTTATTCAGAGTACCATCAATCTGAACAATGTAAGCCTCCAAGAGCATTTCAAGCTCCTCAATATCAAGGTGCTTGCTATTACCGCTCCGTGTTGAACTAGTGTGGGTCCCACGGCTTTGTCTCCCGACTCGGAAAAGGTGTTCAGAATGGTTATCTGTTTGTTGAACGCCACGTTCATGTGTGTGCCTATTTTCATTACCATCTGTTATACCCTCCCCAAGAACTCTAATACAGTTAAAAGAATAATAATTTTTAGGATTAAAGGTAGCAAAATTAAACTTTGTTATGATATGAAAGTATTTAATCACAACCCAAACCTGTCATCAATTTCTGTTTCAAGAGTCTCTTCGTTCATGGCATCTTCTTCGTTGACAAAAGAAGAAGATGACGAATTATCAAGCTGTTGCTCGAGCTTGTCGGTTAGATACATTTCTGCCATATCTCCATCATCATCCAGCAATTGCTCTAATTCCTCCCTAACCTGAATAAATACGAATCTATCATCTTACAATTTTCAAAAATAAACCTGAATCTCTTAAACTAAAATGAAGCCAGACATCAGAATAACACAAATTGACTTGAATTATGGAGTTTAATCTTTAGACCAACAGACCTTTTGAACATGACCAGTAATAGCAACCAATCGACTTTTAATTTGGCGAACACGTTCCAAGTTTAGAGTACTAATCTTTGAAGTCAACTTATCCAGTGCTGGATGTGCTTCTTGCTCCAATGTCCTCGCCTAGTTTAGAATAAGAAAACATGAAACAAATTTTCTAAAAAAACATAACTAAAACAAATATAGAAAAAATTCACAAGAAAGTAAGAAACATCTCTCACCTCATTATCCAACGAACTGCAAGCTGCCTCTAGACACGCCTTGAGTGCAACAAACTCAAATGGAAGAAGCTTTGGACCATCTCGTTTATCAAAAGAATGTTTACCATCAGATTTAACCTCCCGACCACCATCTGGGATGTCGGTATCTACTCTCGGGGGACTAACTTCTCTCGACCGTGGCTCACCCAAATCATACAGATGGGTCCAGTCAGTATTACCATCTACCATCTCCTTCTAGACATGTTACAAAAACAACAATATAACAAGTGAGCAGTCCACATAAACTGGCCACAAACTTTCAACCATAAATTGTGAATGCTAAGTTGTGCGTAAATGTGTTATACAGAATTCAAAATCAAATGTAGAACAGTAGAAGAACAATTGCAGTAGTCATGTTACAAAAACAATAATATAACGAGTGAGCAGTCCACATAAACTGGCTGCAAACATCAACATAGGGGCTGATTTCAACCATAAATTGTGAAAGCTAAGTTGTGCTTAAATCTGCTATACAGAATTCAAAATCAAATGTAGAGCAGTAGAAGAACAAATGTTGTAGTTTGAATTCAAAATAGGGCACCATTCAAAAGATTTTTAAATCTCCGATAATTATCTCTAAATTCCTTGAAAACAACAATATAATCCTAAACAGGTTTGAATAAACCCTAGAAGATGCGAAACAGATGCATTAAGAAATCAGGAAAGAGATAATTAATTAACCTGAGAAGTAGCAGCGTGATAATGACGCAAAATCCGGCGTTGAAGCTCGTCAACAAACGGAGCAACAGACGGATCTTTTGAATTAAGCAGCAGCACCTCCTGTGCGGTAATTATGGCCTTAATATGCTCGGATCGAGAATGCGGAGATCGCGAGCAGGTAGTCCGGTGCGCGCATGGTAGCGTGTTTACCGACCTCGATAATCTGCGCCTGGCCGGTGGAGTCGAGGAGGAGCCATGGTCTCACTCCGGTTGATTTTTTACGGAGACCTGGTCCGCCGATGTTCAACTGTGCGACGGCGGCGGTTCGGACGGAGTCGAAGACGTCTTCCTCCGGTGTGGCGGCGAATGCGACGGCGACCGGAGGAGTAAGTTGAAACCCTAATTTTATAAAAAGATTTTATACGGACGGAGTGTTGTTTATTTATTGGGGCAACAATCTTTATCAGTGGGTGTGATGATGCCATCACAAAAGATTTTATACGGAGTTTATTGGAGAAGAAGATTCGGAGCTAGGTCGGACGGGAGCAACGCCGGAGCTAGGGGATGGTCGCCAGAGAAGAAGATTGAGGAGTGTTTTGTGTTTTGGTGAAAAGAAAAGAAACCCTAATATCATATGAGCGGGATTTTAGAACTCCGTATAAATTTCATGGCGCCAAAATAAAATAAAAGACGACACCAGATTCTTGACGCGCGGATTTTATATGTCCTCCGTGCTTTTTTTTTTTGAAATATGACAGAAATTCTTGACACTCAAAAATGCGCGTCATGAATTCTTAGGAATTACCTATAATTGACATTTTATTTTGACACTTCAGTTTTTGCACGTCAAGAATTATCGAGTGTCATCGTTCGCGTGTCAAGGAAGACAGTTTTTGTAGTAGTGTAAGTTTTGCTCAGTATTTGAATGATTTGCTTATATCTTATTGACATCTAGGGACCTTGAAATTGGAACTTATTAAGTATAAAAGGTGATGCTTACATAGGATAACAAATATAAATCATTAATAAATATAAGTCATTTATGAAATAAAATGAGACCGTTCTTGGTTTTAAACCCAATTTTAACCCGATCATTTCTACCATAAAACAGTTTAAAGACAACTGCTTTTAGTTTTAGTTCCACCTTACTAGTCCTAGCCAAATTATCTTCATCTTATTTTTACATTCTTATAAAAATTCGAAATTTGACCAAAGTTTGAGTGGTTCACACCGTATCCACGGTACCAATCCATTAGTAGGGAGTGGTATATTTTACTCTATTTTAATAGTTGTGGTCGCTATACAGTTCTGTCTGGTTTTATTTTGCCGCATAGACCTACATTCTGCAAAACAAATTATTTAACAAAAGTGTTCCACATTAGTTAGCACCATGTAAGGTTCATCATTAACAGAGCTGTATTTCCTCACTAGATATTCGTCATATGATTTACCTACATTATCATTCTCAAGGCTAAAAGTTGATTCATCACTGACTCGGTTGTTCAAATGTTGGTCAAACAATTGGTCAACGTCAACAAAACTAAAACCACTTAAGAATTGCATCTGTCTAGATCCCCAACTGAAATTGGGAGACAATGCCATAGCAATTACATGGGCAGTGGGGTAGAGCCTTGCCATTTAGGCAACAAAACTCTTAAGAAAACGATTTAGGCAACAACGTTGTCGGCAAAGTTAATTGACCTAATTTGATGATACTTTGCTATTTTGTTGAACTAAAAGATCAAAAAGAGGAGATTACGAACCTATTGCACAATGTCGTCGGCAAGATGAAGTGAGATGGATCTAACGTCGGCGAGATTGGAAGAGACTGATGGTAAAATCTAGGGTGTTTAATAAACTCCCGTCGGCAAGATGACGCTACGAGTGTTCAATCAGCTCCGGTCTCGAGTTCGTTTATGGTTTGGAGCAGAGATTGTAGTAGACTGACGGCAAAATCTAGGGCAAAATCACTTCCGCTACGAGTCACCGTCACTGATGACAAAATCTAGGGCAAATAGACGGAGCAGAGAATGGAGGAGACCGATGGGAAAATCTAGGGCAAATATACAGAGTGAGATGGAGGAGACGGTCTCGAGTTAATTCGTTTCTGGATTAAACAGAGCGAGATCGGGTGTGGGGGAAAATAAAGGCTGAAAATTGAAAATTAGGGCAAAATATTGGGGGGAAATTTGGAGCCAAAAATTAAAAGACGACACTTTCTTCTTGACACGCGGTTTTTATATGTCCTCCGTGTTTTTTTTTTGAAATATGACAAAAATTCTTGACACGCAAAAATGCGCGTCATGAATTCTTAGGAATTACCTATAAATGACATTTTATTTTGACACTTCAGTTTTTGCACGTCAAGAATTATCGAGTGTCATCGTTTGCGTGTCAAGGAAGGCAGTTTTTGTAGTAGTGAGTGCAACTAATGCAAAACAGTTACAGTCTAAGACGAATCTTAGTTCGCTGTAACCTGGCTCTGATACCAATCTGTCACACCCTCAAAAATCCACGCGCGGAATACCACTGCAGGGAGCGTGACAAACCAGGATCGCCGTCCATTAGTTACACCAAACGACCAGTAATTAATAAAAACATTTCGTATTTTATTAAAATATAAATTCAGAGTTTTACAAATGCGGAAGCGTAAATACAATTTGATTATTTATGTAAAGACATCGTCACCCAAGATGACGTGGTTTGTTCAAAAACACTAAAAGGGATTCGAAGTCTCATGCATGCGTACTCGTGATACTCGAACATCCACAACCTGAGAAATAACATGCTAAAAAGTGTCAACACAGAGGTTGGTGAGTTCACAGGTTTATCAGTTCAAAAACAGTTCCAGTTAATGTAAATCGACTGTTCCTCGACCATTCAAGTTTAAGTTCAAGGTTGATTGTTCAACAACAGCTCAAGTTCATGCTCAAGTTTAGTTAATATAATCCAGATAACATATCAATAGCTAGCTAGGCTATTTTTAAGAAATCAGTGCACGTTTGACTAGATAAACTAGCTATCCAGTTACTGAAGCTCGACAAGTTCAATTGTGCCTCGTTAAGACTAAGAAGTATATAACACCCGTTCGATATCCAATCGAGTCAGCGCGAATGACCCGGGTGGGGCTTGTCAGGCCCAGTAGATCTACCAAATAAGTTCCCGCTGATGTCACATTGACAGTAACTCTAAAAGTGAGGATTTTATCATAAGTGTGCCACTATCATTCAGGTGATATAATTATCTAACAGTTCAAGTGTTTGCATGTTAATCTCCTCCAACATGATTAAAATAGGTAAAAAGGGGCCGTGAAACTCACCTTTGGGTGCACAGCAATTTCCAGATAAGTAACCACGACAAGCAGCAAATAAAGGGTCTTGTGTAATCTACCAAGTATTTAATGAGCATATATTTGCTTAAGCGTGTAATCAATCAAAAGTGACTTAATCTAGCCGAACGGTAGATGGTAATTAAATGGCAAGCTATGACATGTGACCAAGAATCGTTTGCTCAAAATGATTCGAGGATGGCGTTTAACTGGGCTCGTAAAGATTATGAAAGTCAATGAAAATATTTTATGAACCATTATTGTATTTATCTATCAGATCGAAAATAAAGTATACATATGTATGTATATATATATATATATATATATATATATATATGTAATCAAATGCGCATTTATGCCCATGAAGCATTCACAAAAATATATAGCATATGTATATTTTATACAAACTATTTGAGAGTTATAAATACTCTTTTCTAATCTCAAATACGCATATGTATATGATCATCAAAATTACCAATCGTATACATATATATAATTTTCATGACAATTAATCAAGTATATGTATATATATCCGTTTAAAGCTATTTTATAATCGAAATAACGAGAAAAACGAATAACAATCCCATAATGAAGCTTAGGGTATTAAAACACGGCAAGGAAACTGTGTAAAGGTGTTAGATCATCAAAAGTCCAAATATAAAAGATATAGAAAAAGTTTGAGGCTGCCAGGTCTCGACCTCTCGGTTGCAACACAAAGGCAACAACACTGGAGCAAATTGATTTCTTCGTTTTATTTTGTTCCGAAATTCTTTTGATTAGTAAGTAGGCCAGCGAGTTACAAAAATATTGAAAAGAAAAAGAAAATGGTAACCGGGTTTCGAACCCGTGACCTTCGCTATTTAGGCTAAGCAAACAAACCGCTGGACCAAACTTGATCTTGGGTTTTAACCCGAAAATCAAATATATATCCTATTCTGGTCGCATGTCATCTTCTCTAAATATTAACCCTAACGTACGTGACCGCCATTAACATTTTAGGAAGCTCATGGGCATTAACAAAAACTTACATAATCGACCAGGAATGTACCCATAACCTCCTGTTGATGCTTTGAGTCCAAAACTCATGCTCAATCCCACCGTTCCTCGAAGTTGCGTGTACTCAAACCACCAAAGTGGTGGTGATGATGCTTGAACCCGATCCTTTCTTATGGCAGTGGGCAGTCGGACAGAAATTCACCGGTGATCGGATGGTGGCGTGACAGTGAGGGGTGGTCGGACAAGTGGTGTAGTAGATTGTTCATTATGGTTCTCGTCTGTGGTGAAACGTGATCGGAGACGGGGTGTTCAACGATGGTGTTCTTGCGGGTTCTTAAGAGAGATTCTGAATGCTTGATCAAGGATGGTGTAGTGATGAGAGTGGCTGCAAATTGGTTAGACTTGATGAGTGAATGTCTCTTAAAGAGTGTAACCGGCAATGAGGGTAATCGGAAGGCGAAGATGGAGACCGAAGGTTGCGAGCAGTTAATGATCAGATTTATTAAAATGTCGGTTTCATGAATCAAGTTTTGGGCAAATGGCAATGTTAGTCCCTCTAACTTTCTTATACAAAGGATTCAAGTTTGGATAATGATGATGCTAGTCCCTCTAAGTTTATTTCATTAAAGGATGTTTAGAACTTGGCACCATTGGTCCCTCGAGATTAAAAGTAGCTAACGAATTTGTAACGGAGTTAACGAAAATCAACTTGAACATGTTTTCTAGTTTTCTAATTTTGAAAATGAAAATTTCTTCTTTCAAATTTGAACGCCTTTTCAAAAATTTTCATGTGTTTTCTAGAGATGGAAAACTCTTTTCATTTTCTAGAAAACTAGAAATGGAAAACTAGAAAGCATTTCCACAACTAAACGGCCCCTAAGGTACCCAATTAACATCCAAATCGATCTAATCTACATATCCCGAATTAAATATTTACAAAACCAAAAGAACCAAACATGAAGATCATGTGAATGATACGAACATCTCAGGAAGGCTGTAGATCCAAAGCGCGGACATGGAAAGCCAGGAGGTAGAGAGCAAAGAGACAAATCAATTTGAGACTATGTCAAGAAAGAAGAAAACCACGCTTGAAAAAAAAATTTAAAAAAAGAAGAAAACATGTGGTTTCAAGAAAAAGATATCTCTAAAACACGTGTCAACCCAAAATAAGCTAACAATAAAAATTCATATGTCATTTAGGTAAAATGGTCTAGTGTTAAGAGGCTTATGCTTCATTGGTTGAGGTCTCAAGTTTAAACCTGAGCTGTGGTGTTTATTTTGTAATTTAGGGTAGAATAGGAGTAAAGTAGTTTGTCGTTAAAAGAAAAAAACAATAAAAATCATATATTAACTGTAGTCAGGAGGCATTGAGCATATCCCCACACTTATTGTCACACCCTCAAAAATCCACGCGCGGAATACCACCGTAGGGAGCGTGATAAACCAGGATCGCCGTCCATTAGTTACACCAATGGACCAGTAATTAATAGAAACATTTCGTATTTCATTAAAATATAAATTCAGAGTTTTACAAATTCGGAAGCGTAAATACAATTTGATTATTTATGTAAAGACATCGTCACCCAAGATGACGTGGTTTGTTCAAAGACACTAAAAGGGATTCGAAGTCTCATGCATGCGTACTCGTGATACTCGAACATCAACAACCTGAGAAATAACATGCTAAAAAGTGTCAACACAGAGGTTGGTGAGTTCACAGGTTTATCAGTTCAAAAACATTTCCAGTTAATGTAAATCGACTGTTCCTCGACAATTCAAGTTTAAGTTCAACGTTGACTGTTCAACAACATCTCAAATTCATGCTCAAGTTTAGTTAATATAATCCAGATAATATATCAATAGCTAGCTAAGCTATTTTCAAGAAATCAGTGCACGTTTGACTAGATAAACTAGCTATCCAGTTACTGAAGCTCGACAAGTTCAATTGGGCCTTGTTAAGACTAAGAAGTATATAACACCCGTTCGATATCCAATCGAGTCAGTACGAATGACCCGGGTGGGGCTTGTCAGGCCTAGTAGATCTACCAAATAAGTTCCCACTGATGTCACATTGACAGTAACTCTAAAAGTGAGGACTTTATCATAAGTGTGCCACTATCATTCAGGTGATATAATTATCTAACAGTTCAAGTGTTTGCATGTTAATCTCCCCCAACAAGTTAAAAATAGGTAAAAAGGGGCCGTGAAACTCACCTTTGGGTGCACAACAATTTCCAGATAAGTAACCACGACAAGCAGCAAATAAGGGTCTTGTGTAATCTACCAAGTACCTAATGAGCATATATATGCTTAAGCGTGTGATCAATCAAAAGTGACTTAGTCTAGCCGAACGGTAGATGGTAATTAAATGGCAAGCTATGACATGTGACCAAGAATCGTTTGCTAAAAATGAGTCGAGGATGGCGTTTAACTGGGCTCGTAAAGATTATGAAACTCAATGAAAATATTTTATGATCCATTAATGTATTTATCTATGAGATCGAAAATTAAGTATACATATATATGTATATATATATATATGTAATCAAATGCGCATTTATGCCCATGAAGCATTCACAAAAATATATAGCATATGTATATTTTATACAAACTATTCGAGAGTTATAAGTACTCTTTTCTAATCTCAAATACGCATATTTGTATGATCATCAAAATTACCAATCGTATACATATATATATTTTTTATGACAATTAATCAAGTATATGTATATATATCCGTTTAAAGCTATTTTATAATCGAAATAACGAGAAAAACGAATAACAATCCCATAATGAAGCTTAGGGTATTAAAACACGGCAAGGAAACTGTGTAAAGGTGTTAGATCATCAAGAGTCCAAATATAAAAGATATAGAAAAAGTTTGAGGTTGCCAGGTCTCGAACTCTCAACCTCTCGGTTGCAACACAAAGGCAACAACACTGGAGCAAATTGATTTCTTCGTTTTATTTTGTTCTGAAATTCTTTTGATTAGTAGGCCAGCGAGTTACAAAAATATAGAGAAGAAAAAGAAAATGGTAACCGGGTTTCGAACCCGTGACCTTTGCTATTTAGGCTAAGCAAACAAACCGCTGGACCAAACTTGATCTTGGGTTTTAACCCGAAAATCAAATATATATCCTATTCTGGTCGCATGTCATCTTCTCCAAATATTAACCCTAACGTACGTGACCGCCATTAACATTCTAGGAAGCTTACGGGCATTAACAAAAACTTACATAATCGACCAGGAACGTACCCATAACCTCCTGTTGATGCTTTGAGTCCAAAACTCATGCTCAATCCCACCGTTCCTCGAAGTTGCGTGTACCCGAACCACCGAAGCGGTGGTGATGATGCTTGAACCCGATCCTTTATTATGGCAGTGGGCGGTCGGACAGAAATTCATCGGTGATCGGATGGTGGCGTGACAGTGAGCGGTGGTCGGACAAGTGGTGTAGTAGATTGTTCATTATGGTTCTCGTCGGTGGTGAAACGTGATCGGAGACGGGGTGTTCAACGATGGTGTTCTTGTGGGTTCTTGAGAGAGTTTCTGAATGCTTGATCAAGGATGGTGTAGTGATGAGAATGGTTGCAAATTGGTTAGACTTGATGAGTGAATGTCTCTTAAAGAGTGTAACCGGCAATGAGGGTAATCGGAAGGCGAAGATGGAGACCGAAGGTTGCGAGCGGTTAATGATCAGATTTATTAAAATGTCGGTTTCATGAATCAAGTTTTGGGCAAATGGCAATGTTAGTCCCTCTAACTTTCTTATACAAAGGATTCAAGTTTGGATAATGATGATGCTAGTCCCTCTAAGTTTATTTCATTAAAGGATGTTTAGAACTTGGCACCAATGGTCCCTCGAGATTAAAAGTAGCTAACGAATTTGTAACGGAGTTAACGAAAATCAACTTGAATATGTTTTCTAGTTTTTTAATTTTGAAAATGAAAATTTCTTCTTTCAAATTTGAACGTGTTTTCAAAAATTTTCATGTGTTTTCTAGAGATGGAAAACTCATTTCATTTTCTAGAAAGCTAGAAATGGAAAACTAGAAAACATTTCCACAACTAAACGGCCCCTAAGGTACCCATGTAACACCCAAATCGATCTAATCTACATATCCCGAATTAAATATTTACAAAACCAAAAGAACCAAAATGAAGATCATGTGAATGATACGAACATCTCAGGAAGGCTTTAGATCCAAAGCGCAGACATGGAAAGCCAGGAGGTAGAGAGCAAAGAGAAAAATCAATTTGAGACTATGTCAAGAAAGAAGAAAACCACGGTTGAAAAAAACAAAATTTAAAAAAAGAAGAAGACATGTGGTTTCAAGAAAAAGATATGTCTAAAACACATGTCAACCCAAAATAAGCTAACAATAAAAATTCATATGTCATTTAGGTAAAATGGTCTAGTGGTAAGAGGCTTATGCTTCATTGGTTGAGGTCTCAAGTTTAAACCTGAGCTATGGTGTTTATTTTGTAATTTAGGGTAGAATAGGAGTAAAGTAGTTTGTCGTTAAAAGAAAAAAACAATAAAAATCATATATTAACTGTAGTCAGGAGGCATTGAGCATATCCCCGCACTTATTGTCACACCCTCAAAAATCCACGCGCGGAATACCACCGTAGGGAGCGTGATAAACCAGGATCGCCGTCCATTAGTTACACCAATGGACCAGTAATTAATAAAAACATTTCGTATTTCATTAAAATATAAATTAAGAGTTTTACAAATTCGGAAGCGTAAATACAATTTGATTATTTATGTAAAGACATCGTCACCCAAGATGACGTGGTTTGTTCAAAGACACTAAAAGGGATTCGAACTCTCATGCATGCGTACTCGTGATACTCGAACATTCGCAACCTGAGAAATAACATGCTAAAAAGTGTCAACACAGAGGTTGGTGAGTTCACAGATTTATCAGTTCAAAAACATTTCCAGTTAATGTAAATCGACTATTCCTCGACAGTTCAAGTTTAAGTTCAACGTTGACTGTTCAACAATATCTCAAGTTCATGCTCAAGTTTAGTTAATATAATCCAGATAATATATCAATAGCTAGCTAAGCTATTTTCAAGAAATCAGTGCACGTTTGACTAGATAAACTAGCTATCCAGTTACTGAAGCTCGACAAGTTCAATTGTGCCTTGTTAAGACTAAGAAGTATATAACACCCGTTAGATATCCAATCGAGTCAGCGCGAATGACCCAGGTGGGGCTTGTCAGGCCTAGTAGATCTACCAAATAAGTTCCCACTGATGTCACATTGACAGTAACTCTAAAAGTAAGGACTTTATCATAAGTGTGCCACTATCATTCAGGTGATATAATTATCTAACAGTTCAAGTGTTTGCATGTTAATCTCCCCCAACAGGATTAAAATAGGTAAAAAGGGGCCGTGAAACTCACCTTTGGGTGCACAACAATTTCCAGATAAGTAACCACGACAAGCAGCAAATAAAGGGTCTTGTGTAATCTACCAAGTACCTAATGAGCATATATATGCTTAAGCGTGTGATCAATCAAAAGTGACTTAGTCTAGCCAAGCGGTAGATGGTAATTAAATGGCAAGCTATGACATGTGACCAAGAATCGTTTGCTAAAAATGAGTCGAGGATGACGTTTAGCTGGGCTCGTAAATATTTTATGGCTTTCTGGTTCACTCTACTGATCTGTGGTTGCTATTTTCAGATTTTTGAAGCGTTTTTGGAGTTTCTCGAGTTGATTTTCGTGTTTTTATCAATTATATCAGGTTTTTGGTGTCTAAATTGCTTCTAAATCACTTCTTATCGGTTTTTCTGATTCTCAGTAACGAGTTTTGTCAAAATCAGTCCATTTTCACATGTTTTTGAAAAATGAATTCGAGGTTCGGAGTTCACTGTTTAGGTTCGGTGTAACCGCCCCGAACTTCAAGTCCGGTCGACGTTCGGTCCTTCTTCGGTGAGAGTTCGCAGTTTTGGTCTAGCTCGGTCGAGGTTTGGAGATCGATCTGTGCAAGATCGGAGCTACTTAGGTTCGGTCGAAGTTCGGACAGTTGATTTTGATTCAGAGCATGTTCGGACAGAGTTCGGACGGAGTTCGGAGGTCAGTGATAGGTTCGGAGCAAGTTCGGCCGGCAGAATCTAAAAATTTTCATACGATGTCGGAATTTCAAGCGTTTGCTGCGATGCAAAGTGCGATGTAAACCATGTTGAATTTTGATAATGAAATCGGAACAAGTCAGAAAGTTCCTAAATTGTTGAAGTTGGAAGATTATCACAATTGGAAACAACGTTTTTCAGCTTACATCAGCACAAATAATGTGGATTTATGGATTCTGATTCGCAAACTTTACATGCATCCACAAGCAGATGGAGATTTTAAAAGAATTCGAGATTTTGATGGTGATGAAAGAAAACTCTATGAGCTTGAAGAAAAAGCCTATGGTTATCTAACAATGGCTCTGCCCACTGAGTTGTTGCATCAGTTTAGTACTTGCAAAAAGTCAAAACAATTGTGGGATGCATTGTCTGCTAGATGCGAAGGCACTGATCAATACAAGAAGAGTAGAAGAAAAGTGCTAAACAAAGAATTTGAGAATTTTCAACATTATGATAAAGAAACTATTCCTGCACTTGTATCCATATTTTCACATCTGATTAGTGAAATGAAGGTGGTGAACTTTGAAAAGACCGAGGAGGAATTAAAAGAGAAATTAATGGAAGCATTACCAGAAAAGTGGGAAAATTATATTTTGTTGCTTACTCATGACAAATATTATCCTGCATTACCATTTCATGATTTAACTGGAAAGCTTCATGCTAGAGAGATGGAGATGATGACTTCAAACAAGGCTACTGCTACATTACAAAATTCTGAGTTGTACCATGGTGAGAATACTGCAAGCATGAATGCTAAAGCTAAACCAAGCCTGAGTTCTGCACCAAGTACAGCTTTCTTGACTGGAATTTCTGATAATTCTGATAACAAGTCTTCACAGGGTTGTAGCTTTACAATTCCAAATTTTTCAAATCAGAATGCTTTTTCTGCTGAATCAACAGATGATTGTGCTAAAATGATTTCTGCATTGATTTCATCATCTTTTGGTTTGATTAAAAAAATGTTGCTGATGCAAAGTTAACCAGTGATGATCTTGATGCACTTGATAATGATCAATTAATTAAATTGGATATATCTTGGCAATATGCTATGTTATGTCAAAGATCGAAGAGGTTCTTCAAGAAACATGGAAGAAATATTTCTGGTGATAAATTAGGTTTTGACAAGTCAAAGTTAAAATGTTATAAATGTTCGTAGCTTGGACATTTTGCCAAAGATTGACAACAGGCACATGCAAGCAAGCCTGGTTTTACTCAATCACCCAAGCCTGGTTTTACTCAACCATCTACTAGTAACACAAGCAAGACAACAACTTATGACAGCTCAACATGATGGTGTTTATGATTGGGGTCAACAGTTTGGATATGATACATCAGCATTAATTGTCACACATGAGCAAGATGATTATTATTCTGATTCGAGTTCCTATGACGCTGCTGAGAGTGAGAAATTTGAGTCTAAAATTGAAGCCTTGATGAAAGAAAAAGAATTTTTGATTGAAGAAGTCAAAAGAGTTACTGCTGATTTCAAAATGATTTGTTCGGAGATGGGAATTTCTAAGGAAAATGAGAAGGTATTGGGTGTGAAGAATAAATGTCTGCTTAAAGATATCAAATTGCTGAATGAAGTTTTAGAAATTTCTAAACAAGATAAAAGGGATGTTGAAACTGCAAAAACTAAGATCTGTAAAGAAAGAGATGAGTTGGAGTTTGAAGTCTAAAAATGAAAGATGAAGCAGAAGATACAGCTAAGGATTTTCAGAATTTGTTTGATAAATCCAAAATTAAACTTGATTTGCTTACAAAGAATTCTGAAGAATCTACTGTTAAGATTGAAGCATATTAAGTTGACATGGAAAAATTGTTGGATGAGAAGCGCGAGTTGATTAGTGTTAATAAAGTTCAAAAGGCCAATTTTGAAATTCAAAAACGCAACGAGGATAAATTGAAGAAGGAGTTACATGAAGGACTTGACAATCTTCGGATGCAAAAATATGAAACTCATAAAGTTTCAAAGCATTTAATTGCTACTGAGAGGGAGTTAGCTGATGCTCAACAGAAAATTTCTGATCTCAAAATTCAAGTCATCGATGCAAATCACTTGCTGAAAAATGTCTCTAATTCTCAAGTGTTTACAAGTTTTCTTACTAAGGATGAGAATTTTGAAAAGATGTTTGATAAAACAGCTTCACCTCCTGCTCAGATCAATGAAGCCTTCAAAGACGTGAAGGAACAAGTTGATGAGTTTGCTTATTCAAAATTTTCATCGTCCACTAATAAGGAAGAAAAGGTTGTGAATAAAAAGAAGAACAAGAAGAATACAAAGAAAAAGGAAAAGAAATCTGAGTTTCCTCCAGCACCAAAATTTGCTTCTGGTTCATCGTCTGCTGCCAATGAGAAATCAGCGACTTCAAGTGACAAGATGGAGTTTGATGAGAAAATTTTATACGATCAAAAGAATGTGACTGAAGTCAAAGCTAATTTTTCTTGATTGGCAAAGCATGGGCATTTTACATCTGAAGAGAAGATTTCTGGAAAGAAAGTTGGGTTGGGTTTTCATGAGAAGAAAGATAAAACTGAGGAGGTTTCAACATCTGTACCACAAAACTTGAAGAAGCTTAAGATGAAGAAAGTGAAGAAGGAAGTATTCAAAGCGGATAAAGTTCTACCTGAGAGATTCTACAAGCTCAAAGGCTCTGATCAGCTTTTCTCAGATAAAGAGTTTCCTCGTCATTGTGCTGATGCTCGGAATATTTCTGATGTGAAAGCTCAAATTTCTTCTGAAGTTCTGAATCTCGAAGCCCTACATCCAAATGGGTACATGATCACAGGCATCAAGTATATGATTCTCATTCTGATCATGTTCGAGATATACATGTGTGTTCTTTGCAGGTACATCAAAGGTGGGACAAAAGGAAACGAATTTGTTATATTTGCCGCCGACCAGGGCATATGGCAAAGGATCGTCCACTACCTGCTGATTTACCCCAAAGGTTTCATAAGAAACCAGTGGTTGGTAAATCTGTCCCAACAAAGTTTTTTGATGTACAAGGCAGAGTTTTTGATGAAGCTGAACCTACATTCTTTCATAAACAAAAACGTTTTGTTCCAATGTTTCAAAGGTTCAACATGTAGGTTCATCATCACAGTCACCTGTGACAACTTCATTGAAAGCTGAATTACTTACATCTCAACAATGGAAACCTAAGGTGGTTTCTAAGCAAAATCAGGACACTGGTCGACCAGAAGCGATTCGCTTCGGGTCATTTTAGGACTAATTAGTTTGCCAGTGTGCAGGTACTTCTAGAAGACCTACCGACGATTGCAAAGTTGTTGAGGGAGGAGTATTCTGCTTAACTTAAATTTCATGATAAATCTTTAAAACATGAAAATTTTTCTGAAATTCTAAATCTGCAAACTATCCGTGTTGATTGATCGTTTTTCTTTGCTTACAAGTTTTTCTCAATAAGCCAAAAAAAAAATAGAGTCTTGTTTTCTTGTAAAATGAAAATCCAAACATAGAGTTTTCATTTTAAGGGGGAGAATTGTAGGTAAGGGGGAGTAATTGAGAAGAAGCATGTTATGGGAAGAAGGTGAATACATGCCAAATATATAAAGAAGGAAGGTGAATATATGCACAAAATATAAAATTTGAGAAATTGATCATTGGGAAATGATGGTACATTGGCTTACGTATCTGACTCATGGATAGAGTAGATGAAAGAGCCATAAGATCATTTCTTGATGTGTTTGGTAGGCTCAACAAATCAGAAAGTATTCAGATGTGATATACACTAAATACTAATGCTTGACCATGTGGATAACAGCTTGATGCATATTTCATGTCACAAAAAGAAAAATAAGTGTGAAATTCAAACTGAGAAGTCACTGTGTATACATGTGTTCTTTTTGCAAAGATTTAAACTTGTTTAATTTTCTTTATTTTGTCAAACGATCGGACTTTCTCTACGTATCGAAAGATCGACCTGATCGTTGTTCGTTTGACGTTCTGCTTTATTTTCTTTGGTGTTTCGTATAACTCATCGGACTTTCTCTGTGTGTACGGGATTTCCGACCTGATTGTTGTTGGGTTATACAATTTCAACTTGTTTTATTTTCTTATTTTGTTAAATCCGAGGCCTTATCTGCGTATCGAAGGATCGACCTTAAGGTAGACGATTTAACGTTCTTATTTCTTTTTGCATGGAACACAGTTGACAATATCATGAAAAATATTATGCTATTGTGAAAAATCACAAGTGTTATCACACAAAAGTCAAAAAAAAAAAAAGTCTGAGTATGTCTGATAGTGTGGGGTGC
>JBCNJP010009306.1:0-31003 GCA_039602395.1 Deinandra increscens subsp. villosa
CACCGGTTCGCTACGTCCAGCTTGACATGTAGGATCTTCCTGTTTCCATTCAGTACCACATATCGCAAGAAAACTGAGTCTCCACCAGTCCTGACTGCCCTCCTCGATGGTTGGACTAAGTAGACACGGTAAGAATTCTGGGTTCTATTAAACACAACAGAAAGCGATTGAAAATTTATCAGTAACTCTTCAAGTGACTTGAACCGGAACTACTAAAATCCGACCCAACTATGTTACCTGCAACGTACGACTAATTTTTGCCGTCCCAGACTATATCCTATTATTAATAATAATAAATTCAATATATTCTTCAATAAATTAATTAATCGCTTACGTTATCGGCTCGCGTCATCATCTCTACTGCATCGGCCCACGTGATTATTGGGCATGTTCGAGGACCCAAACAACGTGGGATTTTGGGAACATAGTCACGCTCTCTTCTTCTCAGGAGTTCCGGGAAAGTCTCTATTATCCACATCTGGCCAAATAACACCAAAAGGACCTTTATGAGGATTAACTAAGCATTTTTTTATAATGTAATTATTAACTACCTTTACGAGGAGTAACAATGAATATTACCTTCAATGGGTATAGAAACCCAGCAGCAGAGTATTGGAAACCTGGGACTTCTTTGTTTCCAACATGAGCCTTTCCTTTCCTCGCTTTTTCACGTTCAGCTCTTGCCGCTTTCTTCCTGCTTAGGATGTTTTTAACCTTGGGATAGGTTAAGTCCCACAGATATTCCCCCCACTCGTAAACGTTCCAGTCCTCAAAGCTCTCTACCAACTCTAATAAAACGTCATCAATTTTACAGGTATCTTGTGAACCCTTGAACCCTATTTCCACCAAACATAATAGGCACACACGTACTGTATCCTCGTCTGATAATAAGGTCTCTGGTGTTTGATTCATTTTTGAAAATATTAACCGAAGTTTAGATACCCTGGGTTCAGTAGTCTTAAAAATCCGTTTACAAAAAGAGGTTTCTGATTGTATGATTCCTTTTTTTAAAAAACCAGACTTCCAGAAACTAAACCCTGTCATCAAGCAAAACTGTAAAGGACCAAATATGTAAGGCTTCCCGCCAAACTCGTAGATGAGCCCATTTACACCGTCATCTACCAACACCTCATGGTGGAACAGTGCATGGCATATTTTTGTGCCCGCTGATACACATCCGGCCGAGAGCCACTTATGGAAACACGTGCTGTCCCATATAACAAACTGATCTTCGTTTAGCTTGTCCCGGATCTCATTTATGATGCCTAGGTTGAACCGTATTCTCACGTCAGCCTGCATTAAATACCAGTTATTGCAGGTATGTAGTATAAAATCATCATAAGTTAGTACATTGTTGTTATTGGTTCTGAGTTTTTACCTCCCCGTAGGATCTTGGTCTCATGATCACCTGTAAATCGTGATCGGCATCCATGTCTGTTACAAACACACCCGATGATGAAGAGGGAAAAGATGGGTTAATATGTGAAGAGCTTGGGAGTAAAAAATGGCGGTAGAGGGTATGAATGGATAACTTCAGCCGGATTAGGGTTATGTAAGGGTAGTATATTAATGGAGATGGGCCCACAGATTATTTCGACGGCTCCCGTATCTCAAGAAATTTAATGCTAGCAGGAGCATTAATACATCTCTTTTCTCCCAATTCTAGCTTACTGTATTCGTTTCAATATACCCCGTTGTTTTTAATCCCTTCGTCTTTTCATGTTTATACATTGCAATTTTTTTAACAAAATTAAATTATAAAAACCACAGGTCATCTTTAATTTTATTGTTTATATATTATATACATTAGTCGCAATACACTAAGATTAATACAAATGACTTTCTTGACCATGGGAAAACGGTAAATTTAAAGGATCATTTTAAACATTTATAGGGTTAACTTATGGTAATCCGATTAAACATTCATGGGAATTATAGCAGATATAAATACAATGCACAATAGTTAATTTAACATTGATTTATAATTATTTTTATTTATTACTTTACCTATATATATTATTCCACATACCCACATTCTCCAACAAAGCATCGTCCTTAAACAATACCCACAGTTGTTCATACTTACAATGTCAACACCGCCACGAGACGTTCTTTGTGAATATCGTGGAGGAAGGCGGACAAGTTACGATAATATACGACTGGTTGTTCACGCTCCTGATTTGGTTCCACCTCCATTGTTTGTTCCATTGATCGAACTACCTCCACCTCAACCTATTACTCAACCCCCACCCCAACCTCCACCTCAAACTCAACCTCCAGCCTTTGACGATGATGACGATGCCTTCTGGGACTGGGCTTTTGATTATTTGTTGCCGGAGAACCAACCGGAGTACCCACCTGAGGACTATTCTCTGTTTGATGATGAAGTCCATCTTCATAACGTCGATAAGGCTGTTGATCAAGATTACGAGGAGGACTGGAAAGCCCTTGATGAGGTTTTGGAGGGAGAACGCATGGATCAAGAATACGAGGATAAGGTCCGGTTCGAGTCCGATACTGATTACGATTATTGGTCGGACTGGTCGTATTAGTTTTACACCGTCTCCATTTAATGTGTGTGTGTTCTAGGGAAATAAATAGTATACATCCAGAATGTAACTTTTAGTTCTATCATCAGGGAAATAAATACCAAACACATTAAATGACAATGTTGAATAGAATGTTATAGACGTGAGGGTACACTACAAAAATAGTGTACCAAACACATTTACTGATATAACAAAATACTGCGACATTTTATTGAACGGGAGTTAACAACCTAATACTGACGGGGTAATGAACGAAAAAAATAGAACTTGTCCGCCATGAACCTCCGGTACTCCATACAGGAAACTTTGAAATCGGTGTCACGATCGATGGGCTTTCCGGACACTAAGTGTTCCATCAGCATACAAACATATAACGCCTCGTTGTTTTTGACATTATCATTCGATTGTATAAATTCCTGGTTATCATCGTAGATCAGAACATTCTCAACGGTTTTCACCTTCTTCCAGTAACCAAGTTTCACTAGGAGATATGTGAAATAGACGTTCATTCTAGTAAATTTAGGATGAACGGAACGTCTGTACTTCTCACCATCAATCTCTTGAGGGTAATAAATCAACAACTGAAGTGAGCGCATGTCAAGACGAAATAGTGCCCACATGTTAGCCTCCAAGCACACGGGTAGAAATACATAATCTACCTCTAATATAGAAGGGAATGGCTTAACTTTCCCAGAACAATAACTAACTGCGTTCTTGTGGCATGAGTCAACCAGGTGTTCATAAAATTTTGGTGGAAGTATAGTCCAGCGTAGTTTAAGCTTAGGATCACCCATCAACTGTCTATGTCTCCACTGCATCAACCTACCAACCCACCCTTCAATATGCTGAAATGAAATTATAAATAATTTAAGAATTACGATCGGAAACATTATCTGCTTAATTAACTTGAAAAGATATGCTTACAGTTGTTGACAAAGGACCATAGCCCAAGAGTGGACCCCAGAAACTTTTATCAAGTTTGATTTCTTGAAAGAACAATGCTGAGTAACAGTATGGTTGATCACCATTGTTATAAAACTCTAGAACATCCTTCGACCAATTGTCACACTCGTCATCTGGAATGGCCCATCTTCGTCTTTTAGCCAAAGGTTCAGTAGGGGGCTTTGCTATGAGTTTCTCTTGAGCATAAACTCGAGGTTCAACCTCTTCGATGTCCTCATTCCTTTCGCTGCACCCTGATGAAGATGAAAGGTTTTTTTTGGAAATCCTCCATAGTGGACGTATCAAATCGGAATTGCGATTGGGTTGGGAGCTGTATTGATGATCCATACTTTCCCTTTTTTTTTTAAATAATTCTATTTTAAAAAGGGATTTTTATTGATGTTAAATAGGTATGTCATTTGTCTTGGACACGTCATAAGTTACCCCTAAAATTAGTCGGCTACATAAAATATCTATATTTAGCACCCTACGACTAAATTTAGCCGGACCCATCTGAATCAAATAGTTGCATGTTTCCCGCCAAAATATTTTGAAAGACAACCCACCTATAAAACCCCTATAGTTATCGAGAAGTGTCAAAAAACACCAACACCCTGAAAAATGTGGCCCGAACGGGAGAAAATGTGTTTGGCACAAGCCTTCTTGGAGGTGAAGAACGCCATGAGTGACGGAGAGAATGATGACTTCTGGGAGCGAGTCGTCAATCATTTCCATCTGCTGCTTGGTAAAGAAGTACACCACCGCAGTAAAGATGTGTTGATTGCCAAATGGGCGGCTATCCGGTTCAAGATAACCATGTTCAGGGTTATATACAATATGACGGTGGACGAGGATGAAGACAGGCTATTAGACAGGGTCGAAGTGGAATTCTTGTGGGAGTATAACCAAGAATTCAAACTACGCAACGTGTGGCCACTGCTGAAAGACGAGAATCTCGATGGACCAGAGTATTAGGCTGATGTATCTGTAGTTTTATGACCGTATTTAAATAATTTTGTACTATCAGGGTTACTCTATAAATGTGATGTCCTGTTATGTTTTGTTTTAATATTCTCGATTGACCAGATTATTAGGGCTGATGTATCTTTATTTGTTCTACCGGCTGAACTTTCAACAAGACGTGCAATGTTGTGCAATACGGCTGAACTATCACCGGCTTAAAATATCATTCTCTACTCAACCGGATGACTCTCTTTGAACCGGATTATGAGCTCCGCTTCAAAACTTCTATCCGGTGGAATATACAGCCACTTGACAATTCCATCCGGTGGAATATACAGCCGGTTGACACTTTTTACTACTTGAAGACTCAACTTAATACTTAAGATCACAAGGGAACTCCAAAAAAAAAACTTAACATCACAATGATAAAAAAAAGGTATAAATTAAACAAAAGCAACTGCACTTCCAACACAATTATATATTATTAAATATTATTATTATTATTATTATTATTATTATTATTATTATTTTATTATTATATTATTTATTAATTTTAAGTAAATGGAATATTTTAACCAGATGTGACGGTTGCTTTCTGATCTACAAGATGGGACGCATGCTTTGTGCAGATCGTCGGAAACACGCAACGGGTGAATATACATCCGGTTGACATGTTCAAAACTGAAACTTTTAATACTTTAAACCTCAATTGAATAAACGGGTGAACTAGCTTTTAACCAAACTAATTTAAACCGGAACCTTTTAAAAAATCCGATATAATATACAGCCGATTGAGACACGGTATATACTGGAATATATAATCCGGTTGACAGTTCAAAATTAAGACTTTTATTACTTTAAAACTCAATTGTGTCGCAGTAAATCATTCCATAGCCTACCGGGTGAAGTTTTAACCAGACGTGCCGGCTGACAATTATCTACGGTTGAATAAACAGTTAATGCAGTAGAATACCTATTAAATCTCAAACATATCTTAAAAATAAAGTATAAATGTATAGAACTTCCAACACTCCCAATTACATATATAATCCAAAAAGAAATGGTTTCACTAATACACAGATCTTAAAATGTATAGAACTTCCAACACTCCCAATTACATATATGGAACAACCAAACATTATGACAAAGTAAAAAACATCAAAAGTAAGCATAATGACGTAGTAGAATCGGGTTATAGCGGGCCACAAACGGAGAGGAATCGGCTTAGGATGATTCTTCTAAGTGCTGCAAACCTCACATGTGCCCCTGGTTTATAATTTTATAATAAAATTATACAATAACTTAAAATCTGCTCTCACTAAAGCATTTGTATGGACCGCAACAGACTCCTCGTCTCGATGGTTACCACAATAACTTAAAACCTGCTCCCAGGAGAGACAAAGTGCAATCTTCCCCTGCACAAGTAAATATTACAAACTCTGAAAGTAAAATCACTAGCATTCTTTACCAGATCCGGGTGAAAGCTAACCTTTTCCACACTCAGAGGCAGCGACTCCCACATTTTTAAACTGCGATGTTGAAAGACAAAATGATAGAATAACATTGTAGAAAGCAGTCAAGTTAGGGATAAGGATGAATAACAAAAACGTTAACTATATATAGATACTCGAGGGTGTGGTAGATGGAGATAAGACCGAATATTTATTATTATTATTATTAATTAAATGAACTATTATCACCAGATGTGACGGATACAAGATGGGACGCATGCTTTATGCAGATCATTGGAAACACGCAACAGGTAAACATATAGTTTCATTAGAACTTGATCCATTTATTGTAGTCCGGATGAAATTTACACCGAACAGTCATTCTTTACAAGATCCGGGTGAAAACTAAGTTGGGAAATTATTATTTTATACGATATATTATTTTATTTTACCTAGATAAATTATTTTTATTTAATACAATTTAAAAAAAAATGGCTGCAAACCTCACATGTGCCCCTGGTTTATAATTTTATAATAAAATTATACAATAACTTAAAATCTGCTCTCACTAAAGCATTTGTATGGACCGCAACAGACTCCTCGTCTCGATGGTTACCACAATAACTTAAAACCTGCTCCCAGGAGAGACAAAGTGCAATCTTCCCCTGCACAAGTAAATATTACAAACTTTGAAAGTAAAATCACTAGCATTCTTTACCAGATCCGGGTGAAAGCTAACCTTTTCCACACTCAGAGGCAGCGACTCCCACATTTTTAAACTGCGATGTTGAAAGACAAAATGATAGAATAACATTGTAGAAAGCAGTCAAGTTAGGGATAAGGATGAATAACAAAAACGTTAACTATATATAGATACTCGAGGGTGTGGTAGATGGAGATAAGACCGAATATTTATTATTATTATTATTAATTAAATGAACTATTATCACCAGATGTGACGGATACAAGATGGGACTCATGCTTTATGCAGATCATTGGAAACACGCAACAGGTAAACATATAGTTTCATTAGAACTTGATCCATTTATTGTAGTCCGGATGAAATTTACACCGAACAGTCATTCTTTACAAGATCTGGGTGAAAACTAAGTTGGGAAATTATTATTTTATACGATATATTATTTTATTTTACCTAGATAAATTATTTTTATATAATACAATTTAAAAAAAAATGTTACAGTTATCAGAGTCACGATTAGACGTATACTCTTCCGAGTATCCTAGATTGTAAAGTTTATAAATATATCAATTTTTATATTTTTATATATTTTATCGAGACAAGTTTAAAAAAAATCTCTTTTAAGAAGATGGGACGCATGCTTTATGTGCAGATCACTGGAAACACGCAAGGGGTAAACATATAGTCAAGCCATTTATTGCTTTAGTCCAGCCACTTATTGCTTTAACATTAATATAATTCTCCGGTTGAAAATTGTTAAACTTCCACTTTTAAGCATTCCGGATGAAATTTACACAGGACGGTCTTTTGCAAAAATTTAATTGAGGAATTATTATTTTATAGGATAAATTCTTTATTTTAAATTGATAAATTATTTTACTTTAATACAATTTAAAAAAAAATGTTACAGTTATCAGAGTCACGATTAGAAGTATACTCTTCCGAGTATCCTAGATTGTAAAGTTTATAAATATATCAATTTTTATATTTTTATATATTTTATCGAGACAAGTTTAAAAAAAATATCTTTTAAGAAGATGGAACACATGCTTTATGTGCAGATCATTGGAAACACGCAAGGGGTAAACATATAGTCAAGCCATTTATTGCTTTAGTCCAGCACTCCAGCCACTTATTGCTTTAACATTAATATAATTCTCCGGTTGAAACTTGTTAAACTTCCACTTTTAAGCATTCCGGATGAAATTTACACAGGATGGTCTTTTGCAAAAATTTAATTGAGGAATTATTATTTTATAGGATAAATTCTTTATTTTAAATTGATAAATTATTTTACTTTAATACAATTTAAAAAAAATGTTACAGTTATCGATACAAGTTTTATTAAATAAATATCTATCAAACCAATTATCCTTTAACATTAGTTAATAATATCTCAAAAATATAATAAAAAATAAGCCAACCAAAGCAGCAACTTATTGCTTTAACAATAATTATAATCTCCGGTTGAAAATTGTGAAACTTCCACTTTTAAGTATTCCGTATGAAGTTTAGAACGGATAGGCATTCTTTACAAGATCCGGGTGAAAGCTAAGTTTTTTATAACTCTGAACTATAATATATACTATATAAATTATAACCATTTTATAGTAAAACTGGTTATTTAGAATTTCCCAGCTCAAAGCAATACGGCCAGCTCAAGTTTTAATCTGACCTATTATATAGCAAATATAAATTATAACCATTTTATAGTAAAACTTCAGGATTTTTAGAACTCTGACCTATTATATAAACTATATATAGCAATAAGGCCCAAAGAACAACGATTTATATAAACTATATGATAACAATTATTTAGAACAATATTTTATAAAAAGTATATAAAACAAATTAAAGTCGAGAATTGTAACTTAACAGGCCATAGCAGAAACCCATAACATTTGGGAAGGCCCAAAGATTAATTTAATAGTAAACGATAATGATATTTTGAATTATTTTGAAATTTAAAGGGGACCCTTTCCACTTGTCCGGCTAGCTGGCTTATTAACTCCGGCTAAAAACTGGCACGGCTAAGTATTAGCCGACCGTATTTAAATTGGATGTACAATGAAACGTGGCAGCCTCGGGTGCTACGGATGAAATCCGGCTAAAATTGGACTGGAAGCAAAACCTACGGCTGAATATTAGAGAGAACAAAATATATGTCAAGTTCTTATTGGCGATCAGAAAGTTCAAAGATTGGGAGGTGGGCCCGAGTTGTTGCCTTATTGTCAGTCGAGTACACGTGTAGACCTCCCATTGTAGGATTCGGATAGTTTTTAGACGGAATTGGTGATTTGTCTGCTTCGCATTCGTGGGATTGGTGAGGGTCAGTTTGGAGAATTCGAATTCAAAGGGACAAAACTGTAGTTTCAAAGTTAACAATGGTCATTTTCGTGTTTTTCCCTATAGAATAACTAACTTGTGTTTGTTTCTTAATTAGGTAAGTGTTAATTTGGTGTTGAGACTTGAGATGGGAAAACCTTGCAAAGGATACCCATATTTATAGAGATGTTGCGTTTATGTGAGAGCTATCACTAATCTTCTGTTTTGTGTTAAAAAAGGAAAAAGAAATGTGTTTACAGTTTTGCTTTATAATCATTAATTAATTAGAAGTAGGGATTTCAGGTTTGACCAAAGAGTTTTTTCACGTATAATGAGTTTCTGTTGATGGTGATATTCGCGTCCGGACTATGTCCTATACTCGGGAAACGGAGATGAATATACACAACAATTTCATGAATATTAATTTTATATCTTTGTATTTTATTTCCTACTCATTTTTCTCTTAGATTGTAATACTTTTAATATTAACAATATTATTATATTTTATTGTTATCTAATGTTTTCAAAAAATTAGTGATCGAATATATATTAATCTTATCTTAGTATTTTATATTTTTAGTAAAGTAATTATTTATGAAAATTGATAGAAGTTATTTGCATTGAAAGTTTGTATTAATTAGCTATTAAAAATTAAAGACTGAAATATGAAAATGGAGACATGTGGGAAAATGGTCACGATTCCTATGGTTCTAGTAGTACTTGTAAAGTATTTTTTTAAAAACAATTTATTACTCATACATATTAAATACTAGTTTTTTACCCATGTGTGTTACACGGTTGGGTTTATAAAAAAACTATAAATATAATTATAATCTACGACAATTATGTATTTTTGTAATTATATTAAAATTTCTCAGTAATTATATATAAGTGGGTCAGATGGTTTACGACAACAAGCATTTAGGCGGTGGGTTTCCTTTGGGATGAATGTGCAATACAGAAAGTCTTGGTTACTCGCACGGACTGCAGTCGTAACGTGTCATGGGTAACATCGTTTGCCACTATGAGACCCCCCGGGTAACCGGATGTTTGCAGTTCAAAAAAGAAAATATAGTCACCGAAAATAAGGATTTTGTTTATTATATTGAAATTAAAAACTTGATAAATTTGAATTTAAACTCAATTAAAATAAAAAAGTTATAAATTAAATAGAATAATTTTTTTAATATTACATGTATAATATTTAATTAAATTATTATTATGAATAAATTATTATAAGCATTATATTAAAGTATTAAAGTATATGCAATAAAATATATTATTTTAATAAAATATAATATATAGGCAATAAATTATTATCTTGAATAAAATATTAACCTTAATATAAAATTTAGTATTTGAATAATTACTAACCTTAAAATATAAAATTTATATTTGTATAATTACTTATTCGATAATTACTTATTAAAAGTTTAAACTAAATAAACCCTAATACAGAAATTTAGTAATTGAATAATTAAATATATTAAAGTAAAAAAGTTATAAAATTAAATAGAATAAAATATTTTATTGTACATGTATAATATTTAATTAAATTATTATTATGAATAAAGTATAATAAGCATTATATTAAAGTATATGTAATAAAATATATTACTTTAATAAAATATAATATATACGCAATAAAAATATTATCTTGAATAAAATATTAACCTTAATATTAAAATTTAGTATTTGGATAACCTTAATATAAAAAAATTGTATTTGTATTATTATGTATTGGATAATTACTTATTAAAAGTTTAAACTAAATAAACCCTAATATAGAAATTTAGTATTTGAATAATTAAATATTAAAATTTTGACTTAATTCAAAATTTTATGGTGATGACAAGTTTTTTTTACTAATTAAAGTATGACAAAACTTTTTATTTATTATATAGTATAGATAGATTATGTAACCTTGTCGTAAGAATTAACTCTCACTATTTTTATATGAAGCAATTACTACACCATTATATTACAATATCACTAAACTATATGGTCATATATTCTCTACTAGGCGGTATAACGGAGGAAAATTCAATTCTCTATTAAGCGGTATAACGGAGGAAAATTCTCGCTTAATGGTAACTAAGGTAGTTTTTGTTCTAAGTATGTATTAAACAAAATTTAATTATAAAATGATTTAAGTTTTATTCTATTATTGAATTTTTTTTATAAATGACTAAGATCTAGGGGTGTTCATTATTTGAATCGGACTCGAATAACTCGTAATTCCAATCGAATCGTATTCTAATAACTTATTCGATCGAATATCGAGTTATTCGAGTCAAATTCTGATTCGAACCAAATAACTAATTCGAATTCGAGTTTGAATATTCCAAACCAATTCGACTCGAATAACTCGAGCAAGGATTTTATATATATATTTTTCAAATATTTTTATATAATATAAGATTATATTATGGGTCAAACTCTACACTATTGAGCCTATTTAATTCCTACCATTGAAAAGAGTCCATTTCCACGCTATCCATTATATTGGGATCAAAATTATAACCTAAATCCTAATTCCATCTTTTGAACAACATTCTTATCTTAATCACTAAGGTTGCCGCATCAACTCATCTTCATCCCATTTCCTAGTGCCGCTGATCTTACACTAGTCACACTAGTTCAAACCTTCAAATTAATTCATAGCTAATCGGTTCATACCTAGTCGCATCACATTTTCACGTACTTGAACCTAAATTCTAATTCCATCTTTTGAACAACATTCTTATCTTAATCACTAAGGTTGCCGCATCAACTCATCTTCATCCCATTTCCTAGTGTCGCTGATCTTACACTAGTCACACTAGTTCAAACCTTCAAATTAATTCATAGCTAATCGGTTCATACCTAGTCGCATCACATTTTCACGTACTTGAATTACTTCATCGCTAATCTGGAAATGAGTCAACTTCTTCGAATCACTCCGTCACTAATAAATATTCATGTCTTCATCATTATAATTAGTTCATCTTCGTTGGTTAAGCACTTCATCAGTGCATTCTTAATGGATTGCTGAGAACTGAGATGTTAATAACATGTGTAAATTTACTAGATATTAGAAATAATATTTTTTTCTAGTACGCTTTATTCGAGTGGATTCGAATTCGAATAAGCTTATTTGATTTGGTTTAGGTAAATTTTATTCGAATTCGAGTCGGTTCGAATCGAATTCGAATCCAGTTTTAAAATTTTAAAATTCGAATAACTCGATTCAAATAACTCGAATTCGACTCGATGAACACCCCTAATAAGATCGGGTGAAACTTATTAGATATGGTTAATCTTCTTTCTTAAATAGTGTTAACGTACTATAATTATAGGGACATGATTAAATAAAAACAGTGTTTTGTCTAAAAACACTAAAAACAACTATTTTATTGATTTTTTCTACACTAGATTTTAAATACAGAACAAAGAAACAAAAATCTAGTACAAAAACACAGATCCAGTATGGAGTAACCTAGAAAATGCTATATTTGTTGAGTGTTAAAAAAATGCATTGTGACATTCTTATTTTTAAATTATATTCAGCCTATAATAGATGGTCAGGTCAATACATTTATCCAAGCTAAAATCTTTTATTGATAGTTTTTTTTAACAGCGATTTCTCAGTCGAACCTGATGCTGAGCCCACCACGATGACTCAGTGTCTCTGAGAGTGTCCCAAATCCGCGGGTGTGAGCCAGTCAGAACACCACCTCCTTGCCCCAGTTCGGGGGAAACCCGACCTACGAGCAGCCACCGGAAACTCTCCCCCCCCCCCCCTAAAGATTCGAACCTGGGTCGTCGAAGCTTCCCAGCCCAAAGAGCTTGTGGGGGGTGCCACTGCGCCGAAGCTGCGTTGGCAGTTTCGTTTGTATTTATATTGTTCTATGTAACTATTGTTTTTTAATAATAAATTGTAACATCCCAAATTATTAATAATTTAAAACTTCCCGTTAACGTCTAGTCAAGTACCCGTTAACGTCTAGTCAAGTAAAGTTTACGTAGATAAAATAATCCCTTACAATAGTAAAATTTATATCATATGGTAATATGGGGTTAAAAAGGATAAAATTGTGTTTTGGTTAAAAATTATAACAAGGATGAAACTTTAGGGGCCAGAATTGTAAATATGTAATAAAAGTTAAACAAAATAGAGGAGGAGGGGGAGATCGCAGATCACGATCTACATCTCGACCCCAACCCCTCTCAACCTTTCAAAGTCCAAATTTCTACAAATTGGAGCTTATGCTGCAACACATGGGCGAAGCTTTGAAGGGACCGGAGGGGGGAACCGCCCCCGCGGTTTTTTCAGCCAGAAGCATTGATATTCACAATATCATGTAAAAAAAATTATATGTATTAAGTATCGCCCCTCGGTAAAATTTTTGAGCCCCGCCCCCTCGGAGTTTTCTTTCATCAACACTAGATCAATTAGCTAGTTTGGAGGTTCAAGGGATTGGGTTGTGTGTGTGTGTATACATGTATGCACACAAGGTGTTTGATAAAATGCCTAAAAGAAACTAGTTGATGATAAAATAAGGAAATTGTTAGATTTTGAGCTTGAATGATCATAGGAGACAATATGTGCATAAATTGACCCATCCTCGATGAAATTATGATCTATGGCTATAATTGGTTAGTGAATGCCTTACTTGATATGTGGTGAAATGAGACCATAAAGCTAGATGTAAACTTGACAAATATGTTTGGTTGTCAAGTATATGAAAACATGTATGTGTAGCATAGAAATCATGTTAATGAAAATATGGTAATAATGCTATGGTGTTAAAGGTCCTAATATTGTTAGTGACCCGTTAGGTGATCAAGTTGATCAAGGAAACAACCACGGTGTCGGTGAAAGCGGAGGTTCTATCACTAAAGGTAACATCGTTTATGTTACAAGTAATAGATATGATAATGTGTAATATCATATAAATAGAATGAACCATAAGTTTTACTAAATGGGTGACAAATGTTCGAGGAACTATGAAGCCCGAATGCCAAGGGGTTCCCAAATGACTAAATTTGACCACAAGTAAGATTCGAAGGAATCAATAAATGAATAACAAGTTACAATGAGCGGAAATGAGTTTATAGAACCCATGCCATGTAACAAGGGAAGGAGGATCATAAATGGTTATAGAACCATAGGTCCCCAATGCCTAAAGGTGGTCAAATGAGCCGTTGGGAAATACCAAAGGCAAGGACCCGTCTTAACGGGTCAAAGGAAGAAATTGGGACATGTGGATGTTCTTTTCAATGGGAATGAATTGCAATGACAAGTGGAATAATTAATTTGTGATTAGAAAACTCAAGGAAATTGGTACCGTGTGAAGTTAAATACATATTAGAGGTATAAGACCAAACAAATTGTGTTCATACAAACAGGTTTATGCCAATTGCTTGCAGATATAAAAATATTTGCAAAACATATATGTGTGTGGATTGAATTTGGATCATGACTCTTTGGGTTGCCTCAAAGAAATCCCTTACCGGGTCAAACGGGTAGGGTGAACCCGGGGTTGGTTATTTTAACGTAACCATGGCTAAGGTATGTTAATGTGTATGCTTTTATGCTTAAAAAATGTGTTTTGGGACATTTTAAAGGTAGAAAACAAGTCTCAACAGGTCTGGTGCAAAACTGGTAGGAACAGGGTAAACAACCAAAATATTGGCTAAGTATGGAACAGTCTAAATTCGGCCAAATTCCCTGGAAAGTTGGTTCCAAGCGTATCGCTTGGAGCAACTGAATTAATAGGTGATACGCATAGAGGAGCAGGTGTATCGCTTGGATCCTCATTCCCTCTAGGCGATACGCCTGGGATGTAAAATCTGATTTTTTTTTGTTTCTCCTCATTGTTAGTTGTTGTCTATACTTGTTATGCAATAGAAACTCACTAGCGAAAGTGAATATGTTGCAGGTAAGACGAAAGCTTAGAGTGTGACAATCGCAACTTCCCAAGTTAACTCCGTTAACTTTTTCCGTTAACTCCGTTAGTTCCGTTAGCGAACCCGTGACCCGCTATATGAATCATTTCATATGTGTTAATTTTATTTGATAATTAATGTTAGTAACTTGTTTCGTGAATTAAATTCATGACTTTATGTGTACATTGCAAAATTTGCGTTTTCGGGTAAAACCGGATTTCGTGCGTGAATTGGAATTTTTAGACGTACATGATAAATATACTATCCCGACTAAATCTTGCATGTTAAATGAGTTAAAAACAATTGAAGATGTTTTTAAAAATTTTACTTTACAACTCTTAGTTAAAAACCCACTTAAAATGAGTTTTATGCTTGTTATGTTTAAAATGAAAGTGTAGGGGCCAAACATGTAATTTCTTTAAAAGAAAAATCTTCTCATAAACCTTCCCCCATCCCACTTTCACGTATTCTTCTCCTCTCCTCTTCTCATTCACGGTTCTACACCCACACCCACATACAAAATCGATTTGTGGTGAAATCAAGCCCAAGGAAGGAAGAATTCAAGAGGGTTTAACTACTACAAGTCTCAAGGAAGCTTTCTTTTCTTCTCTCCATCTCAAACCTGCGATTCCCCCCTAATTTTTGTAAGCCCTAACTCTTGAATTCGAAAATTCTTGGTTGCATGTGTAAGTGTTGGTGTTTTTGTGCTAAATGTGTAGTTTGTATGCTCATGAAACTTGATTTAGGTTAAGGTATGCTCACTCTTGATTTGGGGCAGATTTTAGATAAGTTTTGGATCTGGAAATTGAGGGCTAAGTTGTGCTCTATGTGTTCTTGGTGTTAGTTGGATGTTTGGTTATGAGATTTGGGTGAAATATGCTTGTATGCTAGCCACATGTTCACATTTTGCTATGATTTTGATATGATTTTGATATGAACTTGGTTAGGACAGAAATTACATGTTAACATGATTACAAACTCGTTAGTAGGTGTTTAATGATCAATTGAATGCTAAAACTCAAAAACCATAACTTTTGCAAACTTGGAATTTCTAACAGCTTTGACCAGAATTTTGGGTCAACTTGCAGCAGCCATAACTTACTCAATTTTGCTCGAAACTGATTGATTCTTTTTCCCTAGTAAAGTAGGATGTCTTAGCTTTACAACGGCTACTCGCACACTTTCTAAAACCTCCGTTTGGTCACCCAAATCACTGCTGCAAGTTGGGTGCGCAAAGCTGTCAAGTTCAGTGAAAAGTAGACTTTTCAAATTTGTTAGGCATGCTAATCTTGTTATATTGACGAGTTTAAAATTTGTAAATGAGGTTTATATATTAAAACTAAGATCTGGAGGTTTTGGTAAACAAACTCCAAGCTTTGATCAAATTATGGATTAATCAAATTCAATTTGCCTACTTTGACCTTCTACAACAAAACTGATTTTTGGTCAACTTTCAATAGCCATAACTTGCTCATTTTTGATCGAACATGATTGATTCTTGTTGGGTGATAAACTAGGATGTCTTATCTTTAAAACGGCTATTTATACGCCTTCTAAAACCTTCGTTTGGTCACCCAAACTGCTGCTGCAAAACAGGTACTCAAAGTTGTTTGAAATTTTATAAAGTAGACTTTTCTAACGGGTCGGACATGTAAACCTTATTATGTTAGGGTGTTTGCTATTTGAAATTGATGTACACATATTAAGTATAGGATATGGAGCATTTGAGGTTTAAAACCCAAAAATTGAGTGAGTTATGCCAATTTCAAATTTTCATGAACTAGTTAACTATGTGCCAAATGGGTCAACTTGCAATGTGCATAACTTCTTCGTTATTCGATGTTTTTGATTGATTATTTTTGCAACAAGTCATGTTTAACATTTAGTTTAAGCCTGCAAAATTTAAGATCCTAACTCCTAAGTATGTAGATTTTGACTATGCCACTAGTTTGAGTGTTGAAGTTGACTTTCTGAGTCAACTTTGACCAAAATGACAATTCTTTGAATTTCTCTCAATCTGAAACTTTTGTATGCATTGTATGACTTGTGTGACTACATGAAACATGTTTAGGTGCTAAGATTGCTATTTTCGTCCTCACGACACCTCCTAACCCGTTTAGGCCATATTTACCCAAACAGGTTGATTGTGACCGACTTGTTGAATCTTTTGCTGTGTACCAGTGCCCCCTAAGGTGAGTTCATTATATTATTGTTATGTCCATTCAGGGATGATAACGCGCAAGTGGTTACATCCGGTAAGGATGGTGACCCAAACGGTAAGGTGTTTCTTACTGGGTAAATTTCCGACATAATATCATATGTGACACTGAATTGAACTTATTTATTAAAAAGTCCTTACATTCGAGCCGTTAATATACAGTAGCGAGGTAATATTGAGTAGTACTACTGGGGATTGACACCCCCGCTCAGCGGTGCACGGGATGCACCCTCCCGACTGGCGGTCGGACTGAGACCAATGTTAGCCTACCCTCCGTGATCCTTCAAGACACGGGAAGGCAAGGTTCATAGGTATTCCCTATCAAAACATTGTCAGCTTCGGTTACGAACAATTCAGGTGTACATAACTATAGGCTAGCTACCTACGATATGGAATTTTACTGGTCTTATGATATTGATTGTGTTGTACCTGTCTTTATTCATAAACTTTAGGTCTACCTGTGACGGGTAGACTGCTTTAGTGAACTCACCAGCCATGGCTGACACTTGATTGTTGAATGCTTTTCAGGTTAGCTTGGAGGATCATGGATGGCACGGGCAGCGGCAGTACTTGTCCTTTGTAAAACCCTTTTGGAAATTGTATTTCAGATGCTTTAGTAATCACTTTTACTAAACTACAACCTTGTAAACTTTTAATGCTTCCGCTGATTTTTGTGAAATGTAAACTCTGATTTATTTAATGTAATACATGACTGTTTACCCCTTTAACTATGGCTTGGTTGTAACTAAAGACTTGGATCCTGGTCTGGATCACACCCCACACGGTTATACTTCGTTAGTGGAAAATGGGGGTGTGACATAGAGGATGCTCATCAAGGCTATGAAGAACCGACCACGTGAAGATCAACTAACCCGTTCTGCATTTTGGGTTTTTAAAACATTTAAATGTTGTCTAACAATTTATGGATGTCAAAATAGTTATGGTATTTTATAAAGTTTAGTCACAATGGTGGCAAATCATGATTGATAAATCATAAGTTTATAAAAAAAAATTATGGGACCAAATTTTAACGTTATAAACGGTTATGTTTGACATCAAATTGAACATGAGGTGTTACATAAATAAAATTTAAATAAAATCTTTTTTATAGCACAATTATTAATAAAACCTTTTATGTTGGTACCGATTTTACGTATTGTTCTTAAGCTAAGAAAAGTACACTCAATGTCCTTTATGTTGTATCATGTTTTGTATTATAGCCTAATGGTCGTTAATATGCCCGTTAAGTCCAGTCATGTGCATTGCATGTGAGGGTAATTTTGTCATTTATCCATTCAGGGACTATTCTTGTAATTTATGATACTTTAGGACTATCTTTAAATTTCAAAGAATTATAATTTAATAGTTTTATTAGGTTATGTGTAGTCATGAAACCCCTGGCTTGGGTGTTTTGTGACACGTGTCATCTTAGTTAGCAAGGAGCTAATGCTATAGTAACCAAACAATATGACCAGATTTGTTAAATAATTATTTCATATCTTCCCTTTTAAACTTGAGAATTTACATATTTTTTCAAATCATGCTTAAAGAACATTGTATATTATGCATTAAAAACTTGAATATTGGAGAAATATGCAAAATTTTCTTTTCAAAGTAGGGGGTGTATGCAATTACCCCTTTTATCTAAAGGCATTAGATTTAACATATTAGTTGGTGGTCTAACACGTATAGCCTTGCGAGTTTACCAATGAAGTTGGTGTTGAGTTGGTGTTATAATAAGTATATAGTCGTGAAAAGTAGATTTTTTTTTCAATCTACGAATTTAGCACAAGAGTTAGTAGTATAATATGTAAAGTCGTGTAACATAGATGTTTTATTTTAGGTCGTGGGTTAAAAAATTTAAGTGTTTGAGTTATTACTCAACTTATATAATTGATCTTTGTTTTCTTTTTATGTGGTGTTATAACAATACAACTGTTTTTGGAAATGGATTGGAGGGGCTTCTGATGCTAAGTTTTCGGCGAAGGATGTGAGAAGGATTATTTCGAACACATCCAGTAATAGATCTGCGTTTGTGTTTAAGTGGAGTACATAGGTTCCCTCTAAAGTTAATATTTTTATGTGGAGAGCTATTAGGGACCAGATTGCTACCGCGGATGCCCTTCGGAGAAGGAACATATTTGGTGTTTCGAAGACTTATAAAATGTGCAATGAAGGCTTCAAGTCTGTGTTACATCTTTTGACAGGTTGCGGGCCTGCCCTTGCCGTTTGGAAATGGTTCACGGGTTGGTGTAACATGCCTTCCTTTTTTGCTTTTTCGGTGGAAGACCTTCCCCAAATGAGCTAGGGGACCAATGTTCATGCGAAGAAGAGAGATATTATTCACGGCCTCATTCTTACTACTTGTTGGAGTATTTGGAAGGAGAGGAACGATGTGGTTTTCAAGGGTCATGAGCCTTCCATTGCCAAAGTCATATGCGACATAAAAACTTGGGGCAAATTGTGGTTAGAGAATAGATGTAAACTCCCGATAGATTGAGGCAATTTTTGTATTATGTAATTTGTTGTTGGCGTTTGGTGTTCGACCTCTCTAGTTATGTTGTGTTTAATAAAATTGCCGTTAAAAAAATAAAAAATAGAACTCTTTTGTGTTTAAATTCTCTCGAGGACAAAGCACGTTAGGAAATTTAAAGTCAAAATGAGACAATTTATGGCGTAGATAGGGATTAGAAGCGGCTAAAAGCGAATTAATTAAAATGTTGTGCAATAACTTAGCTCCTAAAAGAGACATTATTGCTATGCTAGGGTGTATTTTTATTGCAAAATAATAGAACAAATAGAGTGTAGGTGTATATTTAATCAAAACCGAACCTTGTTTGAATTAGAGAACCATCTCTTCTAGATGAATAAAGTGTATTGTTTTTTTAACAACAATCTTATATTACTCCTTAATATTTACAATGGTTAGTTTCTTCCGTGACCTCTTTAAATCGTGCTTAAATAGTAAATAAAGTGTCTTGTTTATCTTCTGTATGAGCTTGTAAGTTGTATCATCTGTTCTAGATAAATAAACATATTTTAAGTTGCTATTAGTTTTAAGGGTTAATTTATATTGAACTTTCTTGAATAGTGACTTTACCACGTGGTTTATTTTGGTGCTGCCAAATGACAAAGGGTTAGTTTAGGTTTCTAATTTTACGTATTTCGTATGACAATATTTATTATCTGTATTTTTATATCGTTCTTTATATTCATTTTAAATCATTATATGAACAGAATTTACAAAAAATTACAAACATTAGGTGCAATTTATGAATAGATTTTATAAAAAGTTACAAACTTCATTCTTTATATCATATGTGTGTGAAAAATAATGAAATATGCTCTCTAAATAGAGATAAAAGAAAAAAATGAAGAAAATAAATTAATCACAACTATAAGATGAAGAGATCCAATAATATACGAATCTAATTTTTTAGGAGGTATACAATGAACATTCGATTATATATAAAACACAACACGAGCCTAACACGAAAGAAGTCAAGTTTGGATCTTAAAAAGTTAGAGAAATAACATACTATTTAATAAACGGTCGTGCCTTTTAGGGTTTTGTCCAGAAGTATCTATTTTCGTGATTTTATATATAAATAATTTATATGTATTGAGCATCGCTCCTCGGTAAAAATTTTAAGCCCCTGTCCCTCTGGGATTTCTTTCAAGCTTCGTCACTGCTTAGGGTGAATGAAGAAGTGGTTACGAGAAAATGACGGGGTGGATGGTTTCAGCCTTACCCCGAGGGTAACACCGCCCTTGCCCTCTCTGCTGCAGGGAAATGATGGACACCAATTTGAATAATATATATGAATATTAATATAGTACTCCAATAAAAATGAGTTTTTTTTAAACATGATTAAAAATCTATGTTTTTAACTGACGTGACACGTTTAAAATTGTGTTTTTTTAAAGGGAAAAACACGAAAATGACCATTGTTGACTTTGAAACTACAGTTTTGACCCTTTGAATTCGAATTCTCCAAACTGACCCTCACCAATCCCACGAATGCGAAGCAGACAAATCACCAATTCCGTCTAAAAACTTTCCGAATCCTACAATGGGAGGTCTACACGTGTACTCGACTGACAATAAGGCAACAACACGGTCCCACCTTCCAATCTTTGAACTTTCTGATCGCCAATAAGAACTTGACATTCTGTCTGATATTCAGCCGCGGTTGTGCTTCCGGACCAATTTTAGCCGGATTTCATCGTAGCACCCGAGGCTGCCACGTTTCTTTGTACATCCGATTTAAATACGGTCGGCTAATACTCAGCCGCCGTTAAGAATCCGGCTAGCCGTTTGCAAAATTTAGCCAGACAAGTGGCAACTGTCCCAAAAATTTCAAAATAATTCAAATATCATTATCTTTATATATATATTTTTTAATTATTTAAAAGCCTTATTTAAACCCTAAAACCAATCTTCATCGCCATTCTTCATCAGCGATCCCCCATTCACAGACAATGAGTTCAGCCTCTTCATCAAGCTTCAAGAACCATATCTTCAAGGTCGATTGCGATGGGAATTTATACTGCAATCATGGTCTTACACACACAAGTTCAATTAACACCATTCACGTGAACAGTTCCTCATGTGTCTTTTTTCCAGAAAAATGATTGCGACTTCTTTATGTGGAAGGAAGATGTGCATAACATGTTCAAAGAATTTCTTGACTCTAATTACATTGGAAGAGCAATTCAAGGTAGGAAGCTAGAGGAACTGGAAGTCGAGAACACAATGTTGAAGGAAAATCTTACTTTGACTAAGTACAAGATGAAGATGCAATTTTATGTCTTTCTAGTTCTTCTAGTTGTTGCAGTAGGATGGATGACTAAATGATCCATTTTTAAGACTAGATGTTGATGTAGTGGTGACATTTTTCGTTTTTAATATGTGATGTAATGATGGGGTAGACTCATCTTTGTAATGGTCCTCTTTGTAATGAAAAAAATGCAAGTCCTGATCTGTTTCATCTCTTTTGGTCATCTTTGTAAGGCTGCCTTTGTACATGGGAGCTCACATTTGAATCTAAAATCTCCGGTCGAAAGTGTTTCCGGTTGGAAGTCCACCCGGGAGTTTTAAAGTAATAGTTTTTCCGGCTGACTAGTGCAAAACCTGGCACAATCTGTTTGGAGTTCACCCGGTAGGCTAGGAAAATGATTTTATCTGAATCATCCGGCTAATTTTAGACGTAGAGTACAAATTTAGACGACTAAGTTTAGGGGTGACAATTGATTGACGGGTCCACGTGGAATGACTAAAATTCCTTTTATATAATTTAATTAAACAAAAATAAGGGATAGTTAGGTACGTCCCATATGTAACAATGTTGGTTATTTTATTTTGATGTTAAAGTAACTTGTTATCGATTGAGAATTAAATAATGTTTGTATATATAAGGTCTCTGATAATTAAACGTTGAATATAAATTCCATCCATTAAGTAGACAGTTCACCCGGACCTTAAACTAAGACGGATGCCACACTTGAAATTATCAAACGTGTAAATTTCCATCCCGGCTGAGGTTTTCAACCGGTAAACAGTTATAACCCATTCAACAGTTGGTCTATTACAAAATTATAATTTTTTACCACCACTCTCCACAGATCGCACAACGGTCGCCCGGTTCGGGGTGAGGGAGCGAAGCGTCTCCCAGTCTTCATCATTGGGCCAATCTCTCCTATCACTAATTGTTTTGTGTTTAGTGAACGTCCCATCTTCTCTGTGCACATAATACCGTTTCTCATCATCCACGTATACCCAATACTTAATCTTAGAGACACGAGGTGAGATTTCGATCGGATCTTCTTCTGTATTGTTTCTCGCTTCGTCCAATAAGATTTTCAGCTTGAAGTAGAGCAAGTTCTCATCCACGGTGAGAGTATTCCTTCTATGACCAATGAGATGGACATCTGCCATCTCAGACAATGATAATTTGCCAGGGGCTTCAGAGAGGGTGTAAGACAAGGTTTGGCCTTGATTTGTATGGAATATGTATTTTTTCTGTTCCTTGTCATAACTCCAGTCTACAATAACCCTCTCCGGCTCAGGGTCAGGTTGTGGGTTTGATTTAGTCAATGTGGGCTGGGTGAATGGTTTGGGTTTCGATGTGGGTTCCCCAGGCAGGTAGGGTTGAAAGTCATCAATCCTATATTTCCGGGGTAGAGGTTTGATCTTTTTGGGGGGTGGTGTTCTAGCCTTGGGTTTTCTGATTGGTTGCTTTCTTTTGGCGGGGGGATGTTTAAAGGTAGTGATTGGTGGTGTCCCTGATAACAAAGAATCAATGAGACTAGATGATGTGTGGGCAGGCACATAGGTAGCAGTTGAGCTTGCTGGTAATGCCCTCACAGATGGATGCATGTCGTAATCATTAGATTCCTCTATCTGTTTTCCATGCAACTCATTATATTTGTTCCTGAGGGTAGTGATCGAAGATGGCCTGATCCTCCTTGGGTTCTCATTCAGCACAGTAATAAAATATTCCTTGAGTGCCATGTGCTCCGCCTCAGGAGGTAAGGGACTATTGTCCAGCACCCTCTTGATCTCATCTCTCTTCCTCGTTTCTTCTATAACGTCGTCCACGGTTCTCTTTTCGAGTTCAAGCTCACACTTCTCTTTCATCTTCTGAATTATGTACTCACACAATTCGTATTCTGTCATGCCCTTGAGCTCATGAGTCGTTTTCCACCCTCTGGTAACACAGCCATCCTTCCAATCCCTCAGCATAGAATAGTTTTCCTTACTAATATTGAGCCGGATCTTCCGCTCCTGAGCCTGAATGAACCTTTTAGATTCAGCATTCATTTTGTCTATCCTTTTGCGTTGGGCCACATCCATACTGGCAATCTTCGCATCTAACAACCTCTTCAGAGCTTCCTCAATAAGATTTACCATTACCTTATTATCAGCGTAATCACCCTGAAGCTTCCGGGCAAGAATTTCATCATCCTCTATTTGCTTCCTCAACTCAATATACTCTATTTCCTTCTTAACCTCAACAACCTGAAGGTGACGGGCAAGAATTTTATCATCATCGACCATGATATTGGTGGTTTTGTTACTCTCATCCATGTTATCTTCAACAGACTGAACACTACTTGAGTCCAACAGATACAACTTCTGAGCAAGCTTCATTTCTGCATAGTTTCTCTTATGGAATTCCTCCTTCCAATGCCTGTCAACAATACTTTCTTCCTCCTGATTTTCTCCATATTTGTCGATGATGGGGCAGACAATTTGTCTGGAACAACATGCAAATTCTCCGGTTCTTTGACAAAGGATAGGCGTGGGGGGTATCTGCAGTTCAACCAGTCGTCTTCCACCTGGTATTCGAGCATTGGAGCTTTTCCCTTCACATCTTTGTTTATAAGACATCCGGTTGGGCCAATGGGATAGAACCCATATACCTTAGAACTGAACCACTGTGATGTAGTCCCTTCACTTCTTACCTCCTCCACCACCTCAATGGTATCAGCCGTGGGAGCATCGATAGTCCGTTGGATCGTCGTCTTTACCAAACTACACATAGTACCTAGCCTGACTGTCTTTATGTAAAGGCATCTATGAATGTTGACAGACACCCACTTATCTTCCATAGTGCCCATTCTCCTGATTGACTTAATCTGGAGCTCTGTCAAGTCAGTAACATATTTGGATAGCACTATGGGTTCAGCCGGATGAAATTTCTTGGTTGTCACAACCGGTTGAATGGGTAAAATAACCGGTTGTACAACCGTTTGAACGGGTAAAATAACCGGTTGTACAACCGGTTCAAGTTCCCTTGCAGATGATTCGTTCTCTGGTAATTCATTATTTGACTCATCCCCCGAGGTACCCCCATAGGATAGCAACACTTCACCTATTTGGGAATCCACCATGTCCCCATCCCATATAAACTCATCCGATGATAAATAACTGATTGTTACCCCAGGAGATATATGTGGCTCCCCCTCTGCCGTTTTGTCTTCAGCCTGAAGTCCAACATCCTCATCCTGAGGCTCGCTGAACAACACTGTCTCTTCGGGCTTCTCTGCAGCCTGCACGACAACATTGGTATCTTTTCCCACATCAATAATCCTTTCTAAACTATTTACTATATAAGGTAACAGAGGTTAGTTACCTCATTCTCAATAACCATGTCTGCCCCAGCATTCTTATCCTCAACCTGTAGAGCAACAGTTTCAGTTTCAGACTGACAACCAACCACCTGAAATTCCTTTATCACTTCAACCTGCATTACATCAAACACAATCATCTATTTTCCCACACAATTAATTATATGCAATTAGATAACTAAAAAAGATAATTAAATGTTTGGTACCCCAGGCTCCATTGCCACCACTCCCTCTTCCGGTTTATCTTCAGCATGAAGTCCAAAATCCTCATACTGAACCTCACTAAACAACACTGTCTCTTTAGGCTTCTCTGCAGCCTGCACGACAACATTGGTATCTTTTACCACATCAATAATCATTTCCAAACTATTTGCTAGATAACGTAACAGAGGTTATGTACCTCATTCGCCATAATTTGGGAAACTGCCTCTTCCTTTTTGTCAGCATCACTAATCAACAATGAATCATCATTGTTCTCTACCGCCTGAGTGACAACGTAGTATTAGTGGCCACATATGAAAACATTAAACTACATAAGATAATGTGTATTAATAACCTCATTCTCTAATGCCTTTTCCTCGGTTGGATCATCCTGAACCACATGAGCAACATCCTCAGTCTCACTAAACAAGAATCCATCTTCATCCACATCTCCAAGAATCACGCTTTTTCCCTTGCTGGAACCAACATTTGTTGGTAAATTTTTCCTGTATTTTGGTAATTTCTTATACTGAATAAATTTATGTATGCTGTCAATATCCGAATGCTGCATTCCACCAAGCATTAGTGAAGCCGACAAGGTATCCTTTACAGTTACCACAGGAACTATCTTCATAAGTTCAACAACTGGGACCTCATCCCATGCTTGGTCCACATCAAAAGGTTCAACCCCTGCACTCCTAATATTGAACTCCCTTACATCTCTGGGTACTGATTCATCGTTTTGTATGAGTAAAGGAGTGTGTGTAGACTCTGCCTCTCCGGTAGTTTTGGCAGCCTCTCCGGTAGTTTTTGCAGCCTCTCCGTGGACATCTTGTTGCAGCAACTTAATGAGACCCCCCTGTGCTGCCACAGTCTGTGTGAGATTAGAGATTTGAGACTGCATACCCTTGCACAAAGCCGTCAGTTCTTTTGGTGTCATACTGTCCCCACCTGGTTCTGTGACGGTTTCTACAGAGCATGATTGGTCATTTGTGTAGTTAACCATATTGGGTGTCTGGTAGAAATGATCCTTTCTGGTTTTCTTATGTCTACACCTTTTTCCCTCAACGTGCCCCGTTGTTATGGCAGTCTGTGTTTGTTCAAGTTGAGGCGGGTTGGCGAGCTCAACACTTGGTGTTTCTTGCAATGTAGGGGAGCATGTTCTAAGAGTGGCCCTCTTCCTCTTTTTAGAAGTTGAATTAATATTGTCTGTACTAGAAGAGGCCTGATGGGTTCTTGGTATGGTAACTACATGCTCAGTAGGACCTACATCTGGTGTTGCCTGCCCATGAACATCAGTACCCCTCTCTGTCTGAACCTCAACTTGGTGAGGTTCATCAGAAAACTGACGTGGTTTGGGTATGGGATAGTCCGTATCCCTTCCAAGAAACTCTGTTCTGTTAAGGGACAAACGCGAAAAGGTTGTATCATTTAAAAGCCTTTGATATAAAATGTTTCCTTTAAACACAATAGATGGGTACTCGCTTTTTAGGATGTAAGAAAGAAACCTGGGGTACATGTAAAACCCATAATTCACGGCGTTTTCAAGTAATCCATTCAGTATCATCTTTGAGAAATTAAAATTCTCACCGTGTATGATGGCATAGAAGGCTTACGCTTGTTCAGCGGCAAGGTCGTCGTAACCTGACTTCTTGGGTGTTAGGCACGCTAGTAGCGTGTGTGCTAAGAACCTCCATTTGTAGGGAAGTTGCCCCTTCTTAACAGTTTTTACCGTCCTATCACCGCCGTAGCCGATCATCTCAAATGTCTCGTGGTACTTTGTGTGATCGACCAGCATATATCCTCCTTCATCTCTCAATCTCAAGTGTTTTCTAATGATGGATTCGTTGATGCACACTACCACGTCTCCAATATTACTCTCTAAGAACTTTTCCTTATTTTCATCGGCGCAAACACTTACATTCGACCAAAATTCTGACATTGTCGTTTCGTAAATATCCGTCGTAACCGTCAACGCAAAGTGAAGATGCGACTCTTTAAGAAAATCAATCATGCCATGAAACATCTCTCTTTGAGCAGGCTTGTCCAGAATTGCAGTGACATTATGATCTTTTGCAAATGGGGATTCTGGTTCTCCGCCCTTTTTACCCTTGATTTTAGCAGCTTTTGGTGCCATGGATGATTGTGGTTGCCTGAGTGATTAGAAGAGAAGGAAGTGTTTTGTGTTTCAAAGGAACACAAATAGGTTGGTTAATTTGGAATGGCGGGATTTTAGGGCTTTTATTGTTTTGCCGTTTTGAGTTTCAAAGGAACACAGTTTGTCCCGGACCCTTTTATTTCTTCCGGTAGAAGCTTGGGCCGGGTGTCTATATTAAGAATGGGTACTGGGCCGGGTGACTTCAATTCAGATGGGGTAAGGTTCTTCCAGTAGAAAAGTGGGTCGGGTGTCTCTATAAAGCATTCACCCTGGTTTGGATCGGTAATGTTGAACCGTAAGGTTCTCCGTCTGAGCTTTTTGGTTAATATTTAAATAAATATCTATATCTAGATCTTTACCTATATATACTATATTATTTTGACATACTTTAATTAGTAGAAAAGACACTTGGCATCCCCAAATAAATTTTTGTTTAACCATACATTTTCAATAATAATTACTCAAATCCAAAATTTTTACATTAGGGTATTTTTTAGTTTATAATTTTATTAACTAAGATATAAGTAGTTATTCGGATATAAATTTTTATATTAAGGTTATTAATTAAACCTCTACTAAATTAATTTTAAACCGTCATATAAATTATATTTTATAAACAGAAGGTGAATTATATTTTATAACGAACATTTAATTTAGAAATACAAACATTTATAACATTTATAACATAGCATTTTAATTTTAAACCCCGTCATAACATTTCAAAATACAAAGGATGTTGACATAATTAAACATAAAAATAAAATTAAATAACACTATCCTAAACTGTCAAGAAAGGCAATCTGCAGATCGATCGACTTTGACACAACCTCTATGGCTTCAGAAGCTTCTTTCATAGTGTTGTGCTCCATCCTCAGCAACTCCTCCAAATATGTGAGCATTTGATTACGATGGTCTGACTCAGGGAGACGCCTCACCTCATCCCTAATTCTTAAGAAAATACTGATTCCCTCGTTCATCCTATCAATGGAACACATGAGAGAATCGTGCACAAACATCTGCTCGTCCACTTTCTCTTTGACGAAGCTTAACAGCTCTTGCTTGGAGACCTTCCCAGAGGTGGTGTTAGAGGACGATGACGCCATTGTTGTGAGAAATGGAATATAGAGGGATATTGGGAGAAAATCTTGGGAGGAGAAGCAAATAACGAACTACGGGTCTGTCACGTATTTATAGGGAAACCATTTTTGGTGGACTTGCTTAGGGATATTTACATAAAAACCCTTACTAAATTTAAAAATATCAAATTCACCAAAATTATTATAACATTTTTAAAATGTCACCATTTTATCCTTGATTTTTCTCAAACTTTAAGTTTCATATATAAAAATATAACCTGCGAAACATAATAATTATCCAAAACCAATTAATATATGTTCATGTGTATATAAAATATTAATGCAAAAACAAATGAAAATACTAACTCATCGTAAATTGGGTATATTTGCTATTTTTCACTTTTGTAAGGGGTATATATGAAATTATCTGCCAGCACAATCTACACGCAGTAATATCTGGCGATCTCAAAGGGTACATTCACCAAAGCTATTTTACAGTTGTAACAATTACCATAGACCTAACAGAGAATCTAATTATTACCTTTAATTGTAAAGCAAACGTCGAGAAACGATTAGTGTTCCGCATGGTGATCGGGTTATAAATAGACAGGATTGAGCCCCATTAAAACCAATTCAAAAACTCACACAACACACATTCAAGGGTTATCAATGGAGTCAAGAGAGGAAAAGTTGTGGAATGACAAGATAGGAGAGACAATTAACAACCTGAGCAGAGAAGACTACTACATCACAAACGGGTTGAACCAGCTAAGGAAGTATGTGCTTGACAGATCTGTGGATACACAGAGGCTACGTGAACGGTTGCTTTCCAACGACAATGAAGAATGTGTAGATTCAGCCAGGAGGTACTGCAAGGACCAGGGCGTGTTGGATTCCCATTTGGATGCCATTCTGAGTCGGATAACTTCTGCAAGGCCTAACTTCTATGCAGCTGAAGAAGAACTTCACCCAATGAGAATGTTTTTTTTTATAATAGTTATTGTAATGCATATCTAGTCGGAAATGACAATCTTAACTTAAATTAGACCGGATGTGGTTAGACAAGGTATATAAATTTAATAGCCAATTATAATAAATTAAAAATTATATTCTAATATCCGGGTAAAATTTGAATCGGTAATGACAATAGACCCTCACGTCAGAATGATGGATCGGTAGCCTATCTACTCCGCACCGTCCATCTCCGGGTGAAGGTGTGTAGCCGAGAAGGTTGCGTGAGAAGGTGGGGTGTCCACTCAACTTCATTTTTTTTATTAATATATATCTATATCTATATCTACTCTGATATATAAAGTATATAAAAAACATAATGTTTTGTCATACATTCTTAATTACTAAAAAAATACACTCGTCATCACCACAAAATTTTAGAGTTAGTCAAACTTATAATAAATAATTATCCAAATACTTAATATCCATACTAGGGTTTATTTTATTTAAAGTTTTTGATTTGCTCTTGTTCATATAATAATAATTTTTAAAAAAAGTTCCAAAATGACTCAGCAAGCTTCTACAACTCAACACTGTCAGAATCTTATTATTACCTATAGGACTTGAGTCGGAAGATTGGACCGGATGTATATCTATATTTATTAAATATTTAAATTTATTTATACTCAATTTTAAATATTTGTTAAATGAATTTCTTCCGGTAGAATTAATTTGCTGTGGTTTTAAATATTTTAGATTTTATAGTTGCCTGAAATGGGACAATCTTAACTTAACCGGTTGAAGATTGGACCGGGTGTGGTACAGACACGGTATATAAATTTAATAGCCAATTATAATAAATTAAAAATTATAATTCCAATATCCGGGTGATGTTTGAATCGGTAATGACGATAACTTCACGTCAGAATGATCTGGACGGAAGCCTACAACAACCCCCACACTGTTCATCTCCGGGTGAAGGTGTGTAGCAGGAAAGGTTGCGTGTAGAAGGTGGCGGTGTAAACTAATTATTTATCAATTATTTTATATTAAGCTATATATATATATATATATATATATATCTATACTATCTAATAAACATAAAGTTTTGAACTTACTTTAAGTGTTAGTCAAACTCATACATAAATAATTTTCCAATAAGTAAAAAAGAGCATCTATGTGTTGTACTATAGGCTCGTCATATATTGATAATTATAAATAAAATTCCAAAAACGTCTATTATATAAATTTATATTTGTATAATATTTTTATAGAGATACTAATTTTTTTAATAGTGAAAATATAAAATATATTAAAAGTGTAATCGGAAGTCCTTAGAGTTATCCTCAGCGATATGAACATCTAAATATGATCTAATTTATTTATTAAATTTTGGTTTTATTTA
>JBCNJP010009307.1:0-30993 GCA_039602395.1 Deinandra increscens subsp. villosa
TCTCAAATGATCCTCTCCCTATATATATATATATATATATATATATATATATATATATATATATATAGTGAAAAGTTCATTGTAGACACCCCCATAAGTGTAGACATGTAGACACCTTTTTTCACCATTAGATATCTTGATCTAATGGTTATGATTAATTTTTTTTTTCTTTTTTCATTCCTTTCTCTCATTGTTTAGAAAATTTCACATGTGAAAACACATCTAATCTAACCTATCTAATAAAGCAAAATCTTGTTAAGGAGAATATGCCAAGTGTCATGCTTCATAGGATGGCATGTGTCCTCATTTAATTACCAAGTTAACTCATTAGACAATTAAATTAATAAATGTATTCAATTTATATTTAAGATTTGTAAATTCAACATTTTTTTTTAAATCTAATAAACACTACTACAAAAACTGCTTTCCTTGACACGCGAACGATGACACTCGGTAATTCTTGACGTGCAAAAACTGAAGTGTCAAAATAAAATGTCAATTATAGGAAATTCCTAAGAATTCATGACGCGCATTTTTGAGTGTCAAGAATTTCTGTCATATTTTAAAAAAAAAAACACGGAGTACACTTATAATGTGAGTGTCAAGAAGCTAGTGTCGTTTTTTATTTATTTTCCCGCCAAAAATTTCCAGAAAAAATCGAAAATAAAAATAAAAAAATAATAGAAGTAAAGCGCCCTTATTTTTTTGCCCTAACTCTTTCCGCCCCCAATTCTCTGGAAATAACTCCACCCTCGACGATTGCCCTCCACCCTCGACGATTTGCTCGACACGGACCAGTGACCGCCGACCACCAAGTCCGTCGCCATATCACCGCCAACCACTAGTCCGTCTTGACCTCTGAACGACTTTGATTCGACTTTGATTTCTGCCAAACGTGTTCGTCTGCATCTGAACGAACCATCGGCGCCGACCAGTGACCGTCGACCACCAAGTCCGGCGCCACTTCATACCCGCCAGCCACTATTCCGGCGCCAACCAGTGACATCGGTAAAGGTAAACCCTAGTTTCGTCTATAGTGCTTCTTGCTACTGAACCAAAATGCGGCTGTTTCTCTTTCAATTGATACATTTAAATTCCATCTTTTTAGGGTTAATTACTCCATGGTATACCTTCTCTCATTTAATGTTTTGCAGGTTTACATGTGCGATTATGTTGTATTTCAGTTTTTACGAGCAAACCAGAGGGACAAGTTTTGTAGTTTACTCTTTTATTATATTTTGGAGTCTGGACAAACCTAGTACTGGGTTTTGCTGATATGTTTTATAGATCAAGTTTAATGTTGTTGCCTGGCTTTTTTATGCAGATAGAAAAACAAGAGTTTGGGCTTAAGCCAATGAATTGTCCAGGACATTGCTTGATATTCGATAACAGAGTTCGTTCCTACAGAGGTCAGTTTTTTGGGTTATTCTTTAAGGATATGTAACGATTATCAAAACTGATGCTAACTATAACCTATGGAACTTCCCATCTCCTTTCTATAGAACTTCCTCTTCGTATAGCTGACTTTGGAGTTCTGCATCGCAATGAAGCCAGTGGTGCATTGACCGGTTTGACTCGTGTTCGAAGATTTCAGCAAGTAATGCAGCATTTCTTTTTTATTTTGTAATTGCTTATTGTCTAACTAAATTGGATTGGTCTAAACTTTTGTAGACAATGCCTAAATTTTGGATTGGTCTAAGCTTTTGTAGACCATGCCCAAACATTCACACCATTTCTCGTGTAACTAAAAAATATATCTGGTATATGCTCACACAAAATTTATTTCAACTCTAGTGTATGCATTAAATTTCTGCATCAGTGTTTTAACACTAGATATTTTTTCTAAAAAGTTGTGTTTACATTTGAAAATGGTTAATGTTTATTTTTATGGAGATGGTCTACCTCAGAATTTACATTATTTTTAATGTTTTTTGTGCATACCATGGAGATTGTCTTAGCAACATGTTCTACCTCTAACGTTTTCTTAATTTAATGATTCGTATCTAATATGATCAATTCATACAATCTAATCTTGTTTTCTTCTCTTAGGATGATGCTCATATTTTCTGTAGAGAATCACAGGTGAGATTGAATTTACTCGCAGCTAATACTTGTCTAAGGTTTCTTTCTTACATTCTTTGACCTTTTCTTGATATGCACAGATAAAAGATGAAGTCAAGAGTGTTTTAGAATTCATCAACTACGTATATGATATATTTGGTTTCACCTTTGAACTAAAGTTATCAACAGTATGTGCATCTGATCCTTTCTTTCTCTTAATAGCTTATCCTTTACATGGGTTTATACATAGACTCTTATGCTAGTTAGAGGTAGCAAAATGGGCAAATTGGTCAATGCTCCTTATCAAATTTTTAAAATTGTTTATGAAGAATTAGTGTGTAAAATGTTATTACAAATATGATATCATTTCAGTAATAATCTAAGTTTTTGAGTAAAAATATTTTTGGAGGTAGGGTTAGACATCCGCTGTGATGCGTATATTTGCTATATTGTGCTGCGGATTTAACTTCAATCTACCTTTTTGTTACGTTCACTGATTTGGTTTTAAAACCCTATAGGCTTCGTGTTTATCAAGCTTCATTCGGTGCCATTGCTGAAAGTTTTCAAGGTAAAATCACTAAATCTCCATCGATGTTTCATCATTCATGTTCAGAAATTAATTTTAATTTTTTATTTGGGATGCTCTTCTCTCATTATTTCTGAAATTAATTGATTATTTGTAATATGATGGTTGATTCAGCTAAACGGAAAAAACAAAATACCCAGCAAAATCTCAAGGCTTCTTCGAGAGAGACCCCCAGTTCAGGATAATCTTTTTTCTAGATATACAAAAAACATACTAGAAAGAAATAAGTAACAAGTAACGAGTATCATAAGCAGATAAAAGAACAATAAGGCATAAAAGTCCATAAGGCACACCTAGAAAGAAGCTAGCATCTACACCGATGGCTAAGCTAACACATGCCAAGTACTATTCAGCTGTGATTATCAAAAGCAACTGAAATCACCGTTTGAATCCAAATCACCTGTATGAACCAACTCATATCTTCAAACTATATATTACTAAGTTTGAAAATACTTACAAATAAAGAGAATGCACTAAAGGAAAGGTGAAATTTTTACTAAACACATGCTTCCACATCAGTTTTGTACTACATACCTGGAGATATGATCTGGGACATAAGTTTTTTTTTTATCTTCTACATTTCTTGGTGAGCCCCTCATAATACCCATTTTCAAATGGTTTACTTTCTTTCCCATTTAGTAGAGCATTTAGTTTAACATTTTTACAGATTGGCACAAAGCAATGGAGATATTATGATTTTGGTCCTAAAGTAGTGCCTCCACTAATATGTCTTCCGGGCACTGCTGGTACAGCTGATGTGTACTACAAACAAATCATGGCACTCTCAATCAAGGTAACTTTTTCTATTCATAACTTTTTCAAAATAAAATGAATTACAAGGATATGTAATAAAGTTTTGATATACATGGTAGTTCAAAACAAGGCCTATAAATACTCTTTCTCCATTAACAACTGATTACTGATGTTCCTTTAGTTTCTACAACAATTGTATTAACATTCATTAGTGTTAGAAAATTTGTGTGAACTTTTGCAAAATACACCAGTTCGTGGAACCAAACCAGTTTGGAACTGGGTCCAAACATATATTGAAACCGGTTCCAGTTCCAAAAAATCAGGTTTTGTATCTCTAGTTGTGGCTAGCATGAAAAAAGTGTTTTAGTATTTCTGTAATGGAAGTGTACCATGGCGCTAGGTGATGCCAGCTGTATCTTTTTGTTAAATTTTCTTTCTCAGGGTTATAGAGTGATTTCTGTTGATATTCCCTGCGTATGGAACAGCCTTGAGTGGGTTCAAGCATTTGAGAAGTTTTTGGATGTTATTGATGTCCACCATGTAAGATTACCACTCATTTATATAAATCTATCTCTTTTTCCACCATAATATTGGAGGGTTTACTGTTATTATATATTATTAATTTTATCTTTGCAAGCAATTTTTGTAACACTATGTTGAACGAGTCTTTTTGTAACAGATACATCTTTACGGCACGTCCTTAGGGGGATTCTTAGCACTACTTTTTGCACAACACCGACCAAGGCGAGTAAAGTCGTTAGTACTCTCAAATGCGTTTTTGGAGACAAAATATTTTGCAGCTGCCATGCCTTGGGCTCCTGTGTATGTACCCATAGTCTCATATTTTGCTGCTGCTGTTTATGTGTTTATGTATTGCGTTGAACAACTTGGTTTGGTCATGCATTTATAATGACTGCTGCTGTTGCTGTTATGTTAGTTGGCTGGGTATTATTTCTAATCTTAGATTGCTGATTGATTGATTGATTTTGTGTGATTTACCTACCTTTTTTTTTATTAAATAAATATAGAATCATCATCATCATCTGCTGCTACTGCTGTAATTTACCCGCAAACATCATTGTATTTGCTTACAAGTTTTAGTTTTACCACATTAGAAGGAGCTTAGTTCTCTACTGGTTGGCCTCCAGAGCTTAATTCCACCATCATAAGTTCCTGCTTTTTTACATATTCTTGGAGTTGGTTTGAGAAAAAAAAAACACTTAGGAAGTTCAATCAATATAATACCTGTTTGCCTACTGTGGTGTTCTCTGTCCCCTTAAAATTTAGTTTATGAGTTGAACTTGATCTGCTGCTGTTTATGTATTGCATTGAACTTCATTTGTTTATGCTTGCTTTCTTTTTCAGTAGATGTTTCTGGTCTCACATTAATGCTTGCTTTTGTTTGTGTTGTAGCAGTGGTTACTTTCTGATATTTGTTTCTTGATGTTTTGCTTCAGTTATTGATGTAGAAGTAATATTAGATGAGAAATACATGCAAATAACTTTAGTTCATTAAAATGTTAAGCAAATATCATGTGTTGAAATTTATGAAGGAGGTGGTTCGGCAAGGACTTGTAGTCCTTGAACAAAACAAAGTAAGCTTTCTCATATTTTAATTAATTAACTTTATCTTTGATGATCATTTTTTTTCGTAATTTATCTTTTACACAGATTGGTGGAGATAGTAATATTTACACAGATGCTGATTTTGATGAGATTCGTGAAGAATGGTTGACCTACGCTTGCCACTTCATTTACACGGACGAGAAGTAGTAGTAGTGATCCAATATATATGCATGTAAACTTTGAACATTTTACTTTTGTCATTGTGATCGAATTGCATGTATGATGAACATGAAATCGAATTATTTTCAATTGCTATTTGTATGAAATGCAGTGTTTTGGTACAGCAGCTATTCTGTATTTTGGTTTTGTGAAATATGATTTATTAACAGGGAAATCAGTAATTTTAGAAAAAAAAATTAAAAAAAAAACACTTACAAGGATGACACGCAAGAATGAGTGTCATAAAAGGCATGACACGCAAATCTGCGTGTCATAAACAGACGACACAAAAAAATATTATAAATAAAAATATATTAATCACAGACGACACCCTTTCTTGACGCGCAAAATGGGTGTCAAGAATGGAGTGTCAAGGATAGCGTGTCATTGTTCGCGCGTCAAGAGCTTCTTGACACGCATTTTGCGCGTCAAGAAGCTTCTTGACCCCCGCATCCTTGACGCGCATTTGCGTGTCAAGAAGGCACCTTCTTGACGCGCAATGCACGTCAAGAATGCCAGTTTTTGTAGTAGTGAAAGAAGAGTTTGATTAAGCCATTCCTTCCACGTGTCTTCTTTTTCAAGTCTCAATTCCTCAATTTGTTGCCAACGACTTTCATTCCTATAACTCCTTTTGTTTTCTTCAACATTAAACGTAAGCTCCGAATTTAAAGAGTCCCCTCTTTTATAACCCGCCCATCGTTTTTACTCCGGGATTGAAAATCACTGTTTCAATCTACTATCTCAAATCGTTATCCCTCATACGAACATATCAACTCTCGATTTAAGGGTTTTTACCCTGCAAACATCCTCCTTCACAACCTTCATACAGTTTGTCACACCCCCAAAAATCCCACGCGCGATAACGCGCCACAGGGAGCGTGACAAACCAGGATCGTCGTCCATTAGTTACACCAAACGACCAATAATTAATAAAAACGTTACATGTTTCATTATAATATAAAAATTTGAGTATATGAGAAAATTGGGTGTGCATCAAGTCAATCGGTGTTTAATAAACCCATTGTCTAATAAAACGTAAACGTCTGATCTTACCTACCAATTAGCAATTAGAATAGAATTACACAAGACTGATCAAGTTAACATGAGGACCCATTGATTGGTTTAGTACTTTTATGACCAATTAAGTTTCACATGATTCATAATAATATTGAAATTCACATTTCATGCAATAACGGTGCAAATAGCATACGAGTCTCTACGAAAGTTTCTTTTAAAGGTTTATGCGGTCAAAGCGTACTGGCCTGCAATCTATCATGAAGGTTTTACCATATAATGCATACAATTGTCCTAACATCTGATATACTATCATACAATACTAGCATGGCATATCCCGAGCATATAAGTTCACAAACCAACCAACACAACCCATACGGTGCAAAGTTGACGGGGCAACTTCACACAGTCTTGTCATTCCCACCGAGGTAGAAGACCTAGGACCTTCTATTGTGTACGATTTTCATACCCAAATCAAGTTAATACATTCACAACATGTCATTTTCTAGTTCCTAAGATGTTTCATACACATAACTAATCACGCAATTCTATGCAACTTATGTTTAAACCAGCACTTAAATGATTAATCGGTTTCTCTACCCTAAATATAGGATTAGATTCTCAAGTTTAGCATGCATGAACACATATGTTTTGTAAACATTTATCATGAGAAGGTCATAAGCAAACAAACTATTTATCATGGTTAAAATGGTTCAACAGTTGTTCACATACTAAGTTCTGTTAAGAATTATTTAAGAAATAACATAGACAATTAGGTTCAAATTCAAGTTGGAGTTCAATATGACATATCATCATGCATATTACCTTCCTAAGGAATCCAAAAATAAGGGCAAAAGTTCAACAAGCGAAAGTGTGACTATGAGGTACCGAATATCGAAAGGTGCTCATCAGGCATGTGATTAGCAAATTTAAGATGAAGAGCGCCAATGGCTTAGTTCGGGAATTCTAGTAAGCGATGAGATAGCAATCTTATGGTAGTCGCAACTACACATTCCAAGGATGACATGTGAGTTTAAAATGGCATTGGTGAAGATACCAGTAGGGAGGATGCAAATAACGTAATTGGTAATATAAAATTCAGAGAGAAATATATAGCGTGCTTGACAGGATTTGGCAAGGAATTCATGTAAATAGATATCAAAATGAACGTGTAATCGATTATACAATCCGATAGAGTAACCGTCTCGCTAGGGAAATCTTCATTGTTTAAGCTCACCGGCATGCCCAGTCTCCTTGATGTCCTTGCGCTTCATTAGTCTTGATTCATTTCTTGTCAAAACATCAATTCCAATCGTTTTCAAAAGTAAGATAAAGCACAAAGGTGTTATAAAAGGGTGTCCATGAAAAAAAAACATCAGAATGCTCAAAAGCAGCTTCGGCTTGGGTTACCTGTATATATGCATTTTTGCTAGTGTTTAGTTCAAGTTTACCGCGGGTCAAAAGATCAAGTCGGGTGTTCCATAGAAAAGGATCAGGCCTATCACCTCAGTGAATGCTAGAGAGTTTATAAAAACAAGGCAGACGAACCAAAAGCAGTGTCTCTTAAACGAAAGTCGGTCTACTTCTTAACACATGCTTCTAAAAATTCGAGTCGATCACTCGATCAGGTGGTTTGTCATTCATAAGGGAAAATCTCTGGTTTTCAAAACGTTGATGTTCATCTGAGTCAGAACTCGCGTCTAAATCATGGCAGGAAATTCGCTTTAGAAAAGTTTTCTTCTAGACTCGGACAATTGAAAGCATGAAGTTTGATTATTTTGGGTATGTATCTTTTGGTAGGAATACGTAAGGGATATCTGTAATCTCGGAGAAAGTAGCATTAAGCAGTTTTGTCGAGGACCTAGTCCCGTTAGATGGAGTTTCTCATGACGAGGCTCCTGTGTATGACACTAAAGTCAATCCTTGGTCTGGTACTGGTCCCACATTCAATGTGCCACCAATGCTTATATATAGGGTGTACCGCAGCTAACCCACCACACTACCAGCACCTTGAAGGCGTACCAGCTACCCACCATTACTAGCTATTCGTCAAACCACATTGGATACTTTTATCGAAAATAGAGGACTTTAAGTTTCTCCCATACGCTTAAATGTAAAAGGGGCGAGAAATTAAAACTTCAATACGTTGTACAAACAAAAGGGGTAGGTATTTCCATTCGCAATATCAGTAAGATGCGTTACGGTTTGCCATTATAGCGAAGATCGTCGAGATTTTAGCACACACAGTAAGGATATCATAAAGCTTCAAATTTCAAGACGATCAGAATTTAAACAGGCCACAAGGTTTAAGTTCAAGCTGGAGGTTCATCAATGAAAGTTTCCCGAAAATGACGATCACAAATTTATCGATAGTTGCTATGCGTAAATAAATATACAAAATGTATGGATAACTTGGTGTGCTCAATGTGTAAGAAGGGTAAATATAGTTTGATCGCACGGTTAGCTATCGATAACAAGAAGTTCACGCTCGATGGGTGCAAATAGAGTCTTCTTGTAAAGCTTGGTATCATTACTGCGATTGAAGCACAAGGTCGTCTTATCATCAATGGTGTTAACTAGTAGAAAAACTAACCAAAAGTGTAACACCTTTCGGTCCAAAGCTTAGAAGCTTATCCAGGACATAAAGGATTACAAAGCACGAGAATCAGAAATTGCCGATTGCTAAATCACGAAAGGTTTGAATTATGCAGAGAAAAATTGATAGTACAGGCTCACGAGATCAATCGGAATTTTCATTACGCTAAAATTGGACGTCATCAGTTTAAAAAAAAAATCAGGAAGACTTTTCTCTAACATTACCCCCATTAGAAAAAAAAAATATGCTTGCGGTGAGGTAAACAGTTTGTACAATCGTGACGATGTTGCTGACAACAAGTTTGGTTCGCACAATAAAATGCAGTATGAATCTTCAGATGGAACTTCACAAGAGTTTTCACCCCAGAAATATGTTCCAGTACCCGCGATATATGATTTATGTAATTCGTTTAACCATTGTTGCCTGTGTATTCGTCTGATGAATGTATATCCAAGTTGTCTCACGATCGTAAAGTTCCAGGATTGATATGGTCGGTAAGATCATAAAAATAGTATTATGATTCAGGATGAGTTCAAACTAGTCAAGGGTTTCGTCGAGAGTGTTCGTAGTTAAGGAAGACTGATCATTGAAATACACGAGTGTGACGGTGTCCTACCAGGACCAACTTTTCATAATATGCTTCAAAAGGGTTCACGTATGGATTAGAATTCAATAGTAAAGGGGCAAAGTCAGGTGCGATAGCGTTTTCAAAGATAGATGACTTCGATCATTCGGTGGAGTTCAACATGTTTAACATTCAATACCATGAGGAAGAAGAGAAAGAAAAAAAATTACAGGAATTTGGTCCCAATACGATCATTGGCTTGCCTAGTAGGATTCTCCAGGATTTCCATATACTGCAAATGACATTTACGTGTGCACCCGTAATTGTGATTTACTTTATATGATCACCCTAGTTCCTCTTACTTCAGCTACCAAGTATGGTGTGGTCACTAACCCATGGTTATCTTGACCAGAATTTGTTAATGAGACAAGTTTTCAAGAATAGAATGCTCACTCAGATTGGAATGAGCCACCCGAAGCGAGTCAGCCAGAAATTTAGCTCAATAGGATCTGAGTGGGGTTTATCACAATGACCCTATCTTAGCTTGAAGTTAGAGAATAATTATCACACGTACTGGCGTGATCGCAATCCGATACACAAAGAGGGAATTTCAGTCGACCTGCATCAGGTTTCATTGGGGTTATAAGAATTGTACTCCAGTTGTATTATTTTTTACGCACAACGCAATAAAATCGTGAATGGAAAGATCTTAAGAGATAACAACAAATATGAAGACGATCAGGATAACGAAAGTTGATATAAGTACCCCATAGGCAGCTACTTAAATTCATACCCTGCTAATTCTAGTGAAGCTAAATAATTGCGCTACTAGCACATCGAGATAACATTTCCTGAACGGATAAGTTTAGAGATATACGTAAGGCATGTATAACAAGAACCTCCAAAGCTAAGATAGAGGTTTAAGGGCAAGAAGAGGTATTACACCACCTTCCCTATGTAGCATACATCAATAGTATGGGCACTACGCCCAGTTGTTCAATCCGGAATAATCCCGAGTAGCAATCAGCTCGTCAAAAGTATAAACGTGATCATTTGATCTGATTCGACGTCTTGTCATACATGAATGTTAACCAAGAGGTACACAACTTAGAGAAGTTAAGAAAAATGACTCAAGACCAACCGGCTCCTTGCCGCGACTATAAGGGGATTGGATGATGTAAACGACAAATCGTAAATCAAGTGCGTGTATGAGTGAGTATCACGATGCATGAGAAAAATGTTTAAGTGCAACTAATGCAAAACAATTACAGTCTAAGACGAATCTTAGTTCGCTGCAACCAATGGCTCTGATACCAATCTGTCACACCCCCAAAAATCCCACGCGCGATAACGCGCCACAGGGAGCGTGACAAACCAGGATCGTCGTCCATTAGTTACACCAAACGACCAATAATTAATAAAAACGTTACATGTTTCATTATAATATAAAATCAGAGTTTTACAAATGCGGAAGCGCAAATACAATAAAAGTACTTATGTAAAATCTTTGTCACCCAAGGTGACGTGGCTTGTTCAAAGACATTAAAAGGGTTTTCAAATACTCATGCATGCGTACTCGTGATACTTGAACATCCGCAACCTGAGAAATAACATGCTAAAAAGTGTCAACACAAAGGTTGGTGAGTTCACAGGTTTATCAGTTCAAAAACAGTTCCAGATAAAGTAAATCGACTGTTCAACAACAATCCAGTTCAGTGTAAATCAACTGTTCCTCGACAGTTCAAGTTTAAGTTCAAGGTTGACTGTTCAACAACAGTTCAAGTTCAGTTTAAAATCCAGATAATATATCAATAGTTAGCTAGACTATTTTCAAGAAATCAGTGCACGTTTGACTAGATAAACTAGCTATCCAGTTACTGAAGCTCGACAAGTTCAATTGTGCCTCGTTAAGACTAAGAAGTATATAACACCCGTTCGATATCCAATCGAGTCAGCGCGAATGACCCGGGTGGGGCTTGTCAGGCCCAGTAGATCTACCAAATAAGTTCCCGCTGATGTCACATTGACAGTAACTCTAAAAGTGAGGACTTTATCATAAGTGTGCCACTATCATTCAGGTGATATAATTATCTAACAGTTCAAGTGTTTGCATGTTAATCTCCCCCAACAGGATTTAAAACAGTAAAATGGGGCCGTGAAACTCACCTTAGGTTGCACAGCAGAAGTTTCCAGATAAACAGTTAATCACGTAGCAAGAACGAGTCTTGTGAATAAATCAATCACCTAACGAGCATACGAGTATAAGTGTGTGCTCAAACAAAACAACTAAGTGTAAAGTAAACGACGAAAATGAAAGATCGTGAAGTCCGGAATAAGTCGAGGATGGCACGTGTGCCAAATCCGAGCGATTATTGAAATGACGCGAGAAAATACAATAGATATCAATATTATATATTTTCTACGTTCAAAGTTTTCAAAAATAAATGTATATACAATATATATATATATATATATTTAAACTAAACGTGCGAATGACGTTAATAGCGGATTACAAAACGAGATACATATTTATTAAATTTTATCTAAAAGTATCTAATCGTGTCAACAAACCAATTATACATGTAAATATACTAAGTTACGTGAAAATATATTTATTTTGCCAATCCACGAAAAACCATGACTTTTGAGTTAATCTATATTTATACATATATAAAAAAAATCTATATTTTAGTTTAAAACGACAAAGTTTACGGGTTTAATACTCGAACTATGTATTTACGGGTTTAGACATCCCCGAGAAATAGTTTTAACCAAGTGTTGGTTCACCATCTACATGAAAATATCAAAATAAAACAAAAACAAAAACACAGAGGTCGCCTGGGTTCGAACCCGCGACCTCCTTGTTACTGAGGCAACACCTTAACCATTGGGACAAGTCTCATGATTGGAATAATGAGGGCAAGAAATTCTTTTAATTAACAAGCAGGCCAGAACCGGATCCAAGGAGAAACAGAAAAAGAAATGAAGGAGCCGGGTGTTGAACCCGCGACCTCCAAGTTATAACGCGCGCGACTTAACCACCAGACTACCCGACCCTTTTGTGTTTTAACCCGACATCTCTTGTATATAACATGCAACAGCAACGTGTCTTCTTCTTCCTCTAGAACTCCGGTGGCCGGATTTTTATTCCGGTCACCGGAAAAACGTGAAACACGAATAAAATGCATAGAAAGATGCGGCTAACATCAAAGATTGCTTACCTCGAATCGGAGATGAGTTGCAATGTGTTTTAGTTGCCGAAAACGAACCCGCAGCTCGAACACGAACACTGGGCACGGACGTGATTCGAACTTCTGACGACTCCTGGTTGTTCGTCCGGGTTTCATGATCACAGTGATGTGATTTCTGGTGGTCGATGGTGATGTGGATGGCAGAACAGTGGTGGTTCGGTGGTGTTTTGGGTCGCCGGAAAAACGAAAAGAGAGGGGGTGACGAGAGGGTACGAAAGGGAGGGAGAGAATGGGTGAATTGTGGTGTGATTGAGTTCTGGATTCAATGATATCACTTATAATTGTTGAAACTGACGAGTGTGATGATCGGTCTCGAAACCGATCATCAAATCTAATGAATTCGTACGTTTCAATGTATAATTGGATTATGACAAAACTAGTCCCTCTACTAGTTACATGATAGACATAAAGTTTCAGGTTTTACAGAAATGGTCCCCACATCTTTGTTAAATAAAATGAGGTTTAGGAAATGGCAGAAATGGTCCCTCGAAGTTTATAAAAGTAGTTATCGAACTCATAACGGAGTTAACGGGGCTAACTTGGATGATGACTAAACAAATATGTATATTAACATATGTTTAACGTGTGACGTTTTATAAAAATATAAATCTTAGATCGTCACATAAAATCATAAATAATAACTCACAATTCATTTATTTTAAGTTCACATAAAATCATAAATACAAATTCATGAATACATATTTATATCTCACATAAAATGATGAGTATAAAATCATAACGATACATGTAGCTCACATAAAATAATAGAAAACGTTAGGTGTGACCACGTGACACGTTGTCACATAAAATAATAGGATATAACTTGTATTTATTAGTATAATTGTCACATAAAAATGACAAAGTGTTCACATGAAATCATAAGACATGATTTACATAAAATCATAAAATATAAAATGTCTAGATTTGATTGCATGCTCGTATAGTGATGATTACACAAACCCTAGATGCTACAGTCAACACAAGTCAATTACATAAATGTTCACACAACATTTATAACAGTTTAAGTTCAGTTAAAGTCAGGAAAAGACCTGAAAAGACGGATTGTCACACAGTTTCATCCGAAAATGGGTTTTCTTGCTCTTGTGTCGCCGCAACACATGCCCCATCTCATCATCATCTCGTCACTTTTGATATTTGTATTGCACAACTACTTTATATTTTAAAAGAGCATGCACAATTTCGTCCTTAACCTCCTTATTAATCTCTTTAAGCAAGAAAAAGCATTAGTTGCTGAATTTTATGAACGTTAGACCAAAAAACAGTAGGTATGGGTTATTCTTTTGTTGAACTTTTAGTAATTAAGCTATTGGACCGCAAAACAGTTTATGTACGCATCTCATTTTTTTGGCAACAGTGCTTTCGTTGATCTGTTTAAGTTAGTATATAGGAAACATATACATGTCGAAGCATTCGATGGGAGGGGATTGACTATAGTGCTCATGTCAGTTAGCGAACGTACCAAATTTCAACCTTTTTTTCAATTTCACATGAACACGGCTGGATCTCAAATAAAGTTAACTAATTTTGCGCTAAGAGGAACCTCGGATGTTTAAATATTCTTGAAAACGTGAGGGTGGTGGGTAATCTTTTTGCTATTTGTTAGGTTTGTTTTCAATTCCTTACACGTAAGCCCGTGTATTACACGGGTTACAAACCTAGTGTGAAATAAAGTAATTTCACATGTGAAATAGTGTGTCTACCTGTCTACACTTATGGAGGTGTCTACAATGAACCTCACCCTATATATATATATATATATATATATATATATATAATATATATATATATATATATATATATATATATATATTTGGGGTAAATTACATCATGTAATTTACATACATCATGTGCGGCTTACTCTCAACCGTCCATCTCACGATTTTTAATCTAATCAATGATTTCGTTAATAAATCACACGGAGGGGTAATATGGTCCAATTAATTATTTTTAATTTGTCCCTCTCATTTACTCCCGTAGCTGCATCACCGTAGTATATGGAAAGAGATCACAATCTAATTTAGGAGTTTGTCAAGGTGTATTTCTTATCAGAACAGAGTCTTAAATCAGTTTTCGATCGTGATTAGATTGTTGATTTTAGTTTTGGAGTAAAATTGAGATGGAGAATTCGTCTGATAACTCGATTGAAGGTAATATGTTTTCGTTTTTAGTTTATTTGCATACATTCGATTCGCGATCACGCGATCAACGTTTTTTTTTTTATAATTACGTGTTGTTGATTCATCTGGTAGAGGTTATACGAAGTTTCATGAATCATTCATAAATTATAATTTCTAGTTATCCACACAGCATGGCGTTTATTTAAAATCATAACTCAGTTGTGTTTGATTGGAGGTTATGATTTGTGTATGTGTAATAGATCGTTTTTGAGTTTTTAACAGGTTGTTGGTCCTGTAAGAGCTTTTAACATGATTAACAGCATGTCTAGGATGAATGTTGGTCCTGTAAGAGCTTTTAACATGATGAGGGAAATTTATTGTGGTTTTGAGGAAGTTGGTGCGTCAAGTGAAGATTTTTAAAATTATAGGAAGAAATATAACAATTTGATTGGCGAGTATGATGCTGAAATGGCTGTAAATCATTTAATGAGGAAGAAAGAGTACTTGCCAAACTTTTCATGTGAGTATATTACTGATGATGATAACTGTTTGTGGGGTTTGTTTTGGGCTGATGAGCTTGGGAAGAAGAACTACCATATATTTGGGGAGGTGATGTCATTTGATGCAACTTATCGCTCGAACAAGTAAAAACATTTTTTTTAATTATTTACTTGATCAGCATGGCGTTGTTTGTTTTCGCGAATACTATTTTTTCAATCAGCTAAAGTGTTTGCATTTTGTATAGGTACTCTAGGTGTTTGTACCATTCACAGGGATTGACAACCATTGTTCCAATGTAACATTTTGTGGAGCCTTACTTGGCTCAGAAACAACAAAATCATATGTGTGGTTGTTAAGGTGTTTTCTGAAAGCATTTTTCAAACAACCTAAGGTGGTTGTGACAGATCAAGACCCTGCTATGACTAAAGCAATTGATTTGGTTTTTAAAGAATCAAGACATCGGTTTTGTATGTGGCATATTATGAACAAGATTTCGATAAAGGTATGGTGTTTTTTATAGGCAGTTTTTGTATTTTTTTTTTATGTCTCTTTCCAATGCTAGTAAAAAAAATTCTGTTTTTTTTTTCAGGTGGGTGTACGGTTGTGCAACTCCACAGATTTCAAAAAAGACATTTGCAATATTGTGTGGACTGATGCAATATCCTCTGAAGAGTTTGATGAAAAGTGGCAGGAGATTATTGATCAGTATAATCTAAAAGACAACAAGTGGTTACACGATATGTTTGGCATATGCAAATCGTGGATTCCTGCGCACAATAAAGATGAGTTGTTTTCTGGACTGATGAGGACCACATCTCGTTCTGAAAGTGAAAATCATTTCTTTGGACAGCTGTGCAATTCCAGGTCTACGTTAGTTGAGTTTTTGTCACACTACGAATCAGCTTTGGAGTCACAGCGTCCAGGGGCGCAGCTTCTTAGGGGCCGGGGGGCGACCGCCCCTGCGGTTTTTTCGTCAAAAAGTACCTACTTACATGATTTTTTGTTAAAATGTTTAGTGTATTAATAATAGCCCCCTCGATTGATATAATCAAAAGCTCTATTAGATCAGTTGGTTGAGGCGCTGTCTTACTACCAAGAGATCGCAAGTTCTAGACTTGCATTTGTTGTTTTTTTTCTTTTTATTCCTTGCTTAGCAGCTGTGTTTTTTAATCAGTGGTTCATTCAAATAATCAAAACTACTAGTAGCTTAACTGGCTAAAGATCTGTGCCAATAACTTGAAAGTCTCAAGTTCGAGACATGGTTAAGGTTTTTTTTTTCATTTTTTTTCTTGGTGAAGGTTGAGTTTTTTTTTTCTTTTCTTTTTCTTTTTTTTCCTTTTCTTTTTCTTTTCTTTTTCTTTTCTTGGTGAAGGTTGACTTTCATAGGTTTATTACTTGATCACTCGTTTGTTACTTCATCGTAAAACTGATACTATTGCGCGGGTTCGAGGCCGACATATGCCATTTTTCCTTTTCAAATATTAAATTTATATATTATTATTGAACCCGACCCGAACTGGATTCGCGTACCCGAACATATAGGATATACATAGCGATAGGAAAAAAAATATTCCCGTGACTTATCGCCCCTGCAAAAAAAAGTTTGAAGCTTCGCCACTGACAGCGTCATACACACCGGAAGAACGACCATGACTCTCGGTTCACTAATCCTGAGATGAAAACTATATGGTTGCTTGAATCTGAAGCTGCAAAAATATACACCAGGACAACCTTTCTTGACGCTCAGCATGAAATGGACATGATGAGGAAGCTGATGTGCCAAACGTACACACCTGAAGGTGACTTCGTCAAGTACTATATTAAAGATTGGACGCAAGTGACTACCAAACCATTTGAGGTATGGTGTTTATTTATTATGGTGTTCTATTTAACTAGTATGGTGATTTTAGAATTCATGGTGTTTCTGAAAATGCAGGTGATGTATCGTGAGTCCGACACGACTATATACTGTGAATGTAGACGGTTCGAAAGTTTTGGTCTTTTATGTAGGCATATATTCTATGTTTTAAGGCAGATGGACATTAGGGAATTTCCCAAGAAATATGTTCTACGACGTTGGAGACGTGATGTGGTGCCTAATGGTTCTAATCGTAATGATGATTCAACTGTTGTTCCTGCACTTGATGATGGTGGTTGTGCTTTGTTGCGTGATATAATGTATGCGAATGAATACATTTTAAACAAGCTATCGGATAATATAGAAGAGTTGTCTTTGTACAAGGAATATGTTAAAAGTTATATGCAAAAGGCTGACAACATTGATTTTGTGCCACCCCCACCTGGGAAAAGAGATAGGTATGTGGCGTTTTTTTTTTGTTTTTTTGTTTTTTTGTATGTAAAGTGTTTTATAACAATCTACATTTTATATGATATGGTGTAACAGGTTTGGTGAGTTGACTGGAACGTCTCAAAACGATAGGTTGACTGTTAGGGTACCTCTTGGTTATAAGACTAAAGGTTCTGGTTCACATAAGCGTATTAAATCAAAACAAGAAGAGGCTATAATCAAAGCTGGTAGGAAACAAAAACAGTGTCAGAACTATTTTGAATATGGCCATTATGCAACAACGTGTCCAGAACCTCAACAGAAGATCAACGGCGCTGAATCTGTTAACGTCGCAAATGTGGTGGACAAGAGCAAAAAGGGTAAAGGTGTTGAATCTACACCACAGAGCAGCGTTATTGGATCATCCACTCACGTATTGAGGTCGCGTGTTAACAAACAATAAACAATATGGTGTTTTTCATGACAGTTTGATGTGTTTTTGGTTTTTTGGACTTGTTTTTTTTTTTTTGTTGAGACTATACATGATTTGTCATAATGTTCTTTTATATAATGAATGGTGTTTTTATCTAAAAAATTATATTTTTCTAAAAAATCAAATATCAATTATATATTTTTTTGATGTGATGTTTTTTTCCATCAAAGTGAAAGTTAATGATATTATTTTACTTTTTTTTATGTGATAAAAGGATATTTTTATATTTTTCCTTGTAATATTTTTACCATGTTACTGATATTATGATTTAATGGTGTTGTTACAACATTTTATATTAAAGATAATCGAAAGTAAAATATTGTTTTTCAACCATCGAAACTAAAATATTGTTTTCCAACCAAAATTGTGGTATTCATTACTAATAATAACATAACTTATAAAACTTTCATAATATGATATTAAAACTATATTTTAATAATATCATAAACGGAACATAGACAAAAAAATATATATATATATATTAAGTAAGAACAATAATAATACGCATATAACTTAACCGTCCACCTTCTTCACAATGTCCACAACCGCCATGTCCCTTCTTCGGTGCATGTTTTCCTCCATCTTTATTGCTTTCTGCAACAAAGTGTTGATTTTGACGTCTAACTCCTCCTGCTTCTTCAGGAAAGCAATTGTTGCTTCTTAACGTCGTAGCGCCATAGTCTTCAGCCTCATCCCTGCGTCTGCAACCTCGTTCACTCCTGCCAGACAATGCAGTTTAATAAGGTCTGAACGGACCTGGCGATGGACACCGGAGATTTCTTCTTCGTGGTGTTTAACCACGATGTTTTTCACTTCTTTTGCAGATGAAGACGCCATTGCAGATAAGTTTAATTAAATTTTTTTTTCTCGTGTGTTTGGGTGTAAAATTGTGTGGAGGGTAATGGCTTTTATGCAGTCTGATTATATAAGAAGTGTAAGTCGGTGTAATTTTACCGAGGCAATTAATCCACATAATTAAGTTGGCGGTAAACGAGGCAAACCTTTTCGATTCCCTATCCGCGTGTCATGCTTACGGTATGTTTACAACTGGAATTATTAATTAACATTTTAATTTATATTTTTTATTTTTTGGCGGTTGAATGACTTTTCGTTATCTTTTACCGAGGCTCATGATGCCTATATAAATAGGTTTAGGGTTAGGCTCTTGATAATATCGCCATCTTCTCAAAAGTTAACTTCTACTTTTTTAATATTTCAACTTATTCTCTCTTTTTTTTTCTTTCATGGCGTCTTCATCATCTGTGGATTCTGGCGTCGTCGACTTTCTTGATTGGGTTTTAAAACAGCACAAGATCGACCAAGATATGATGGCAACTGTAATATCCATGAGAGATCTGCTCAAGACGTCTGATGTTTTCTGCAATCAAGTCAAAGGAATTCTATATGATCTTCCTTCCAGCGCTGTCAAGAATAAGGCGATTGAGCACAAAATCCAGGAGAAGATTGAAGATCAGCAGCTTATGGATCTTCTATTAGAGATAATGAAGACAATCACTGCTTCTGAGGAATTGAAGATGGAGTACTTGAAGTCATTTGCTTAGTTTGTTTTTTTTTTTACTTTTGGTTTATATTTCCGCTAGTATGGTGTTTTTATATTCCTGTTATTTTTTATATATTTTTCAATTAAGATGTTTTTTGTCTAAATGTAGTTGCATGGTGTTATTTTTGCTTTTTATGTGATTGTGATGTTTTTAGATTTGGTAGATAGGTAATGATTAGATTTACTTATAGTTATATAATATTTTTTATTTCTTTATACATTTTTTTATAAAACTGTATAGTAAATCTATCAAAGTATTGAACTATTCTAGTTTAAGAGATCCAAAACATTAAACAAAGTAATAATCATCCGAATATAATGATAACACCCCAATAATTACTATTTGTGCTACATTAACAAAATAAGATGGTGTTGTAGTTAGCTGGTAGTGTTTTTTGTGAAATTCAATGTTTTTGAATTTGTCATGCAATATTTTTTGCAATCCTAGCCTCGATTTTTTCGTTAGCTACTCGGTGCAGTGACAGCTTCACATCCGCTGGTAACCTCAAATATTTCTTCATGTCTTTGATTACAGCTTCTTTGTGGGCGTTTGCTGGGTGCAATAGCATTTTTGTTGTGTATTTTATCCTCTGCCTATTCAGCTGTCTTTGTTGTTCTTGACCCTCTTCTAACAATCCACAATCCCAACCATTCACTCCTGTATCAAAATACGTCTCTAGGTGCCTCATTACAAACACACCACAGTCTATCACGTTACCTGTTTTACGCCACGGCATCTCTAATCTCACCACTTCCACATCCTTAATCTTTTCTCCACATGGATGCTTCATATTCATCAAGTATGCTGAGAATGCATCTCTCTGTGCCAAATAACAATTAAATGTCAAATTTTCATTTTATTTATTTTTTTTAACTTTTATTTCAAAAATTAATTTTTTGAATAAGTAGTGTACAAATTTTTCAGGCCACAAATCATATTTCTGAGAGACCGGCATTCTTGGCTGCTTTGCGCTATTATCAATCAACTCAACGGTGTTTTTTTCTAGATTAAAACTCACTATGTAATAGTGGTTACCTTTTATCACAGACATCATTACCAAATTGAATTCGTTGATGCTATCCGCCTCAACGTCGGATAACACTCTTGTCATGTGATGTTTGAACTACTCATTTCGTTCCTCTTCTGATTTTTGAAAGTGGTCTCTATGCTGTAATTTTTTTAATTATTTTGTTGTTATGAAGTCAATAACAGCACAGTTTGAAATAAATATGTCAATAAACTCCATATTTTGTAATTTAACAGTATATGGTGTTTTTATATTGGTACTTACAATCATAATCTCGGTACAGAACAGCCTCTTCATTTGTTGGTCATCCTTGAACTTTTCTTCAAAATTTAGGATATGTGTCCATGTTTGTATATTGTTGTTATGGACATAATGCCCATTCTTCATGCTTTCAAAAACAACCCTCCAAATCATAGATCTCCCTGGCATTGAGAACAATACATCCCTGCATTTTTATTAAAAAATTAATAAATAAACAAATTGATGGGCTTGATTGTTGTTTTTATTAACATTCATGGTGTTTTCACACTCACATTATATCTCCATGAGCTGAGTATATGCAATTCACAAGGTTCTTCTCTATAGTTGTTGTTTCTTCCTCTATCTTGACAACTTCATTTATATATGGTGTTGTCACCGCCTTCATCAACAATTTCATTCTATTTGATTGTTTAGGAACACTTACATCACTATGTTCATGCATGGTTTTAACCGATTCTTCTGCAGTATGCACAACTTTTGATGTTTTTTTCTTTTTCTTCTGCCTGCAGGAAAGTGCTTGTCTTTATCAGGTTATCAACATCTGATGTAGGCATTTTTGGGTCACAGGTCTTTTTCATCGACTCCTTTTCGAGTTTATCAATTTCTTCTAAATAACCTTGACTGTACTGGGTAGGTGTCAGCTGTAGTGGTGTTTTCTCAGAATCATGACATGGTGTGTTGTCAAAAAATGGTTTAGCTGGTGTTGAATCAAACACTTGTTTAGCTGGTGTTGAATCAACCACTTGTTTAGCTAGTGTTGAATCAAACACTGGCTTGGTGTTAAACAATTGTTTGCTTGGTCTTGTATAAGACTCTGACTCATCTGGGTTGGGGATAACCATTTCTTTCACTATTATTGTCTCAAAAATCGGTTGTGTAAAAACAGAAGCTGGTGCGCCTTGCTGGTTCCCATGTGGTGTTATTCCTTCAACACCCAAGTCAAATGATGGTCTACTCATTTGGATACTATCTGATTTCTCATCTGCTATTTTTCTTTCCCTTTCAAGATCTTCAAATCTTCTATCAATTGAAGACGTAAACGAATCGCTGAACTGTGTTCCTTTGGTGCTATCAAATTTTTGTCCAACGTTTGTTCGTGTGTCTTCATCTGTAGCAACTGGAGTTTCAAGCTTCATAATTACTCTGAACATTTCTTTTTCTTGACCAGCATCTACCTCTTTTTTTTTCCTGATGATATATTTGAATATTTTATCATCAATATTCCATTTTGCAACCTCATTATCATCCCACTCGTCCACCGGGGTACTCTTTGGCAGTTCTTTACTTGTGGCATTTTTCGTATCATCACACACACCTGGCTCATCACCAACATGCTTCTTAATTGTATCAATAATTAAATGGTTCCATTCAGTCACCTTATCCCGGATAGCCATGTTTCGAGGATACTTTGTAATTGCATGTTCAAACAACGCTGATACGTTCTTGAAACAATCTGTAAAGTCTTTCATCCCATCTGTTATTTGAGTAATCAACACCTGCATGGAATTTTACAGATTATAACCCACTTTTGTGTTTTTTTGTTTAAAAAACCAAAAATAATCAGATATTATCTCCATTTTTTGGTTAACACACATAAGTTACCATAACAGGTTACAAATATAATATAGCATAATCTTACGTCTGATAGATCAGGATCAATATTGTGCTCGCCGGTATCCTGGTTTAGCAATAAATCATCATCACTTGGTTCTTCATCATTTACTTCATAATGACCGTCAACATCATCTTCACCTCTCAAATGTTTTTCGCCGGAATCTTCTCGTTCATCATTACCTTCATGTGACATTTGTGGTGTTAGTATTGGCAGTTTCAAATGGTTGCCATACGGTAACACATCACAACAAGAAATAAATTTATTAAACTCTTTGGTTTCTTTCCATAATCTTATTAGTTCAGCCTCTTGTATGGGATCGATGTACATACCACGTTTATACTTATCATCCAATTTTTGGTATGTTGGAGGATCTTGACCTGTCGTAATTTTCTCAATCGTGATTTCTTCTGTGGTGTTTTTCCCATCATCATCCCCAACTCTTATGTTTTCATTCTTTTCATCACCTTATTTCCTCATTTCCTCGGCTATGTCGGTATTCAAACCTTCTCCTTCTTCTTCTTTATCAATATCTGAGGTTTATGTTCTTTTTATGTTGCTTGGTATTCACACCTTATAAGCTGGTTTCTATTGATGTAACGTATGTAATCGTCAACCTCACTAGATTTTGATTTTTGGTGTGTGTCATACACCATTGCCATCTGATTTTTTATAAAACATAAAGAAGCAACTAGTTAGTCATACAGTTTTTTTAATATATATTTTAGTTAATGTATGGAACTAGAAATCGACCGCGCGTTGCTGCGGTACCTAAGGTTCTATGTAAATAAGCATCTTTACCAGATTATAGTTGGTCAAAATCATCATCATCAATGTCATCATTCCCGTTATCTGAAAAGTTTTAATTGAAGGAAAAAGAATCTACCTAAACAGAAGATGAATGATATACCTGCACATCTACACACCTGATACATCTTATATCCTATTCGTTCAATCAACTAAACACCTGGAAGAATATGTCTTCTTTACTATCCAGCTCATACATCTTTTTATGTAGTCTTAGAACCAAATCACTCCACCTACATCATATAAACAACCAAATATTAGAATAATTTTGAAGCTTTTAGTAGTCAGAAAGTGGATTATGAATCACGATAATATACTTAAAGTAGGTTAGAGCAAAGTTATATTTTTTTGCTGCAATAGCAATTACAACAAAAGATCTATTATATACTTAAAGTATCTCTATTTGAAACAACAATACAACTTTTAACCAAGTTCAAAAACAACAAAAACAGAATAAAATAAGACCATAACAAACAAATTAACTTACAAAGATATGAGGCAACCACACCAGAAGCAGCAGACCTGCATAACAGAAAATAAAGCATTCATAATACCAAACAAAATAAGATCATAAACTCAGCATAACATATATTATAGAGAACACTCTAATTATTAAAGATCTAGACGAAAACTTCATATGCTTATTTAATACAAATTTATAAGACAAACAATTATTTTGAAAGGGTATCAATCTTAATTATAAACCCACATTAAAAATAGTACCTAAAGTGGACATTTACATTAAATTGTGCACATCAATCCTTTAAAAACTAACAGCAAACATTGAAGGATTAAAAATCCACACAAAAAAAATTGAAGTGTTGTTATATTTATGCTACAATCAATTCTTAGATCTTTAAAAGATAAAAAAAAAACCCCATAAAATTTGCTACAAATGGTAACATATATAAAAGAGATGAAAAGTAAGTACCTTTGAGAATAATCTATCAAGATCTTGCAGGGGCTCTGTGCGCTCAAGAAAAGAGACTAAATATGTTACCATTTTGCTCAAATACTCCCTGTACTGCCTGAAAAAACAAAATAAACTTAGGCCTAAACATTTAAAGAACACTGATAAGTTTATAACTGAAGCATCCAATCTTAAAAAAGTCATCATAAAAAACATAGGTAAAAAAGATATATAGCAAGAACATAAAAAGATAATAGATACAAATGCAAATGGGAGAAGAATCAGAATTAATTATTACCTTCTCAGTTTCTGGGGTATGTGTTGTGATTGTGAAAACACTTCTAGGTAATCACTGTAATCAATTTGCCTGCCAAACTGTCACACCCCGGTAAACGGTTTCGGGTGTGAGCGAGAATGGAATCATAGTCGAGGATACATAGAACACTTCTAATAATTTAAAAACTTCATAAAACATTAATACTATTTCATTGCAGCGGAAAAGGTGGTGGAAACATTAATGTCTTACATATTTTGAAAACATAAGTCTTAAACGATTATTAAAAGCATAAAATAGTTAAGCTGGATAGTCGGGACTATGACTCCAAGGGCAGGTCCGATAGCGTTTGTAAGCTCCATTTGCATGTCTTCAAGAAAGTCTCGTCAATTACCTAAGAAATCATGAATATAAAACGGGTCAACATAATGTTGGTGAGGTTCACAGGTTTAGGACTCAACAGTTTAATCAGTTTGTAAAACAGTTTTCGGTATACTTAAATATTATCAGGGTTTATTGTTGTGGTTGTATGATCTCACCTGAACCTTGATTTCAAATACTAACGGTTTACCCACCCGGCATCTCTTGCCCAGAGATGTTAAACAGTGCAGAATAACTGACGTGTACCCCCAGACAATCCGGAGTCAGAACTGGAGCTACCAGTTAGGGTAGGGTTGTCAACCCAAATAGATCTACTCACTAGCTATCGTTTCGTACAGAACTAATTGAAATCAATTAATGATGGGATTTTCGGTTGTACAAACGTTTATAACGATAATGTACCAAGTTGGGCAATCAGTAAGAGAACAAGTAGTCATACGGCTAACAAGTAAACCATAATATTAAGTAAAAAAAAAGCATTTAATCAGTTTTCATGATTTCGCCCCCAAGTATAAAACAGTTAAAAAGGAAAAGGGGCCGTGAAACTCACAGTTTTAGCAGGTAATCGGAATTTATGCAGCGAAGGACGGTAGCACGTAACGTCCTAAATAATTAAATAACATATGCATAAGGTCTATGATCATTTGAGTAACATAAGTCACCCAAGGGATACCGGTCAAGTCTTGACGTTTTAAGTCCGTTTGTATTATTGAAAACTCGTTACTTGTATTTATTTAATTAAATACGTTCGTGGTTGTTTATATTTATGTCCAATAAATGTAAACAAATAATCATCCTTCAATAATTAAATCAAGTCTTGAACATCGAGTAAAAAGAAAAATAATAATGTTTATTATTATTTCCACAAGTTCGGATAATTATTTTAATTAAATAATTACTTATTCGATTTGTTAATCTTGCAATTTATAATTATTTTAAATAATTACGATTAACAATACTTTTGTAAATAAAACATAGTTGATATCTTTTGTAAATAATTATTTGTCAAAAATAATTATTAACGTTTGTTTTATTTATAAAACATAAATCTTTAAGGAAAACATTTAAGGTTTTAAATGTTTAATCATTTTCAAAGGTAAGATAATATTTCAAGTTCATGAAATATTTTTAATAGAAAACGTTGATAAGAATATTTATGACGACGCTTGGATTTATAACATTTGGTTTATAAAACTTGACTTTTATTTAAAATCTCCAACGAACGTTGGTTCATTTTTGGATACTTTGTTTTTATCAAAGTAACATTAAAAGTCCTTGTAGGTATTTTTAAACCAATGATTTGTCTTGGTTTATTTTTATAAAAATCCTTTATGAAAACATTTATTTTCAAATGTAATCTTTTTATAAAAATGTCCATTTCTAGCAAGTTTCAAGAAAGGTTAAAACTTGTAATAAATCCAAGTATTTATGTCAAATTAATCATTTGACATAAATATTATTCTTATCAAATCTAGCATTTATTTTTATTCTTTTTGTCCAATCATTTAATCATTTGAAACACATTAAATATGTCACATGACCATTTTAAGAAATATATTCTTTTGTTTTAGTCATAGGTTACATATGTAACATTTGTTTAACCATTTACCTTGTTTTTATATTGTTTTAACATGTAACATATATAAACATAATTAACAATCAACTAACACATTGGTGTTAGGACTTTTATAAATGTAAATAAGCAATCAACTAACACATTGGTGTTAGGACATTTAAATGTAAATAACAATCAACTAACACATTGGTGTTAGGACTTTTATAAATGTAAATAAGCAATCAACTAACATTTTAATGTTAGGACAATTAAATATAAACAATCAACTAACACTTTGTGTTAGGACAAATAATGTAAACATGTATAGATTAGTTAGTTAACATTTTTATATGAAGAGGCTTGGAGGTTTGTTCAAGCAACTAACTATGAAATCAAGATTTCATAAACACAAGAATCTTGGTGCACACTTGTTACTTTCTTTTGATTTCACAAATGTGTTTCACCACACTTGATGGCTATCTTTAAGCATTTAAAATGCACCAACAAAGTGCTTGATCTTGAAAGAAAGAGATAGAGAAGAGAGTTTTTGTTAGTTGTTTAACAAACACAAGCATTCTTTGATTTATTTTGGTTGATTGTTGTCAAGACTTGAAGGGTTCAAAGGGGTGAAAAGAGATGGTAAATGAGTTAGAAAAACTCACAAGAAGAAAAGGAGAGAAAATCGGGTGGTGGTGGGTTTCCGGTGACCGGCGGCGGTGGTTCCCGGCGGCGGAGCGGCGGCCGGAGGTGGCTGTGGGGCGGCGTCGCGGCGGCAGAGGGAGGAGGGTGGCCGGCCGGTTCAAGAAAGGGAGAGGGAGAGTGAGTGTGATGGTGTTGGGTGTGGGGGAACCAAGTGGGGTTTGTCCCCTCTTTTATAACCATACTTAGCATAATTACCCATTGGGTAATTATGTGTTGTCAATCTCCTAAGCACCCAAGAGTAGGAGGTTAGTTTTTATATCCTTTCTTTGCTTTTTATAAAATGGTGATGGTTTTTATAAAATATGGAGAGGTTAGGGGTTATAAAAAAAATCATAACTTTAAAATATAAAACAATTATATTTTATCCAATTGAATGGTGATTTTTATTTTTATAAACATTGTAGGTCCAAGTTTTATAAAAATATTGGTGGTTAAAGATTTGATTAAGTTTTTATAAAACTTGTTAAAATATTGGGCTTAAGACAAATTTTACTTATTTGTTTTTATTTGGGCCGAAGCCCAAATCGGTTTAAACATGAGAATGGGCCGAAGCCCATTCGGTGAGGAGGGCCGAAGCCCAAGGGGCGAATGGGCCGGGCCGGGTCCTCGGTCGGGTCGGGTTCGCGGCTCGGGCCGGGTTCTCGGCTTGGGCCGGGTCCTTGGTTCGGGCCGTGAAGGGAAAAGAAAAAAGGTTTGGGCCGGTTCGGCCCAATTCGTTTCGGGTCGCGGGTCGGGTTTTCGGGTTCGGGGTTTTGCTCGACTAGTTGATACGAACCTTCGGTTACATTTTCGGGTTAATCCGGACATTTTTGGGCTTATTGGGCTTACCGGGCCCAACTGGCTAAATGGTTCGGAAATTGGTTAAGTCTTGACAACGTAACACTTGTTTGAAGTTCGTAAAACGTTTTATCGGTTTATAACGGTTAGATAAAATATAACATGTCAAATTTTATATTTAACTTTCTTATTATTAAAATTCCATTAATAATAATATGTTATATTCATAATTCATAGTTTTTCAACGCGACTTTTCATATTGGTTAATCGGTTATTCGTTCACAGCTAATTATGTAATTTAAACGATTAAATCACGTAATTATCACATAATAAAAAGTCAACAAAAGTCAACGGAGAGAGAGTTGACCTGGTTTTTAGGTCCGGTTGTCACACAAACTCAGACTTTATGTAATCATGGTACAATTCATGAATATCTAGATAGCGCCCATATGCTTCCTGTGAGAAACGAATAAATTGTTTAGAGATGGAAAAGTGATCACTGAAACTTAACTAAAAATAAACATAGTAAGATACATTGTCCAATGATATATATTGAACTATTAATCATGAATGCTTCAATATATTATCAGGAACACGTATCAAGCAATTTTGTTCATAATGTAGAAACTAATATAGCAAAATTCAACTAAAGGACAAACAATTAAACAATAATATGCAAGCAAGTAAAGAGAGATGAAGTGATTAACATATAGAATGACTAACCTCTTGACTGAACTCAATGTATGGATCTTCTTCCAGCAATTGTATGTTGCTAGTCATTTAAGAGCCCTGAAACTTTTGAGTGAGAATCAACAAATTTCTTTTTTCTTCCTTTCATTTCACCTACGCTTTTCACACCATCATCATCATTGTCACTACATGAAACATCACCTTCATCTTCAAATATTTCATCATCTTGGCTTCCCATATGTGTATCATCGTCACCATAGTCATCATCAACCCCAATTTTAGAGTTAAACTGTAATCAGTCACAGAAAAGAATATAGAAGATAAGGGAGAAACAAACCTGATGAAACAATAAAAGGAAGATAAAGCGATGTAAGATGACATACGCAGCTCATCATCATTAACGGTAATCGTCGGTATTCATGTGCTTTGCTCCTCCACCACCTTCGGCCATCTTGTAGTATCACCCCTAAATCTGCAAGAGTAATTGAAAACAAACATATGGTTTTATTCTGTAATAAGAATTCTTTTAATAAAAAAAATTTCTATGTCGAAAAGAGGGCTTCTAGCAGAGGGACATTTGTTGTTGCCGGTATTTTTATCAAGTTTGCATTCTGCCCCCAACAGTTTCTTTGGGTTGTTTGGAGTGATCAACGGTGGTCGCAGTTGGTCCTACTTTTTCAACGGGTATAGCCGGTGGGGTTGTGAGCAGAGTTCGTTGTTGTTAAGTTGTGTTCTGGCTAGTGTTGACTGCCTTAGTGGATCCAGTTTCTTTGGATGTTGTTCGAATCAACAGACCTACACAAACTGCAAATCAGTTGATGACGCCCAAACCGAAGAAGCAAAACCTTACCTGCAAATCAGTTAAAAGTCAAAGCGATACCAATCAATAGATGGTTATAATCTTCACATCCGTTTTTTTTTTCTTCTGCCACATACGATGCAAGCCTTTAAAAAATCAGTTGGTTTTATATTTAATCCATATTGTAAGAAAATTAAAATGATTAAACCATAGGCTTGGTCAATCTTCTGCTCGGAACTATCTAGACTACTTCATTTTTCAATAACTTTAGTTTTTGAGGAATGAAATCCAATAATACTACCTCAAAGAATATTCGGAATATTTCATATTATTACTCAAGTGAATATGAATTTTAATATCTCTACATTTTAACTGACTGATAGATTGAAATGCATTTTCAATCAAGTAGAAGTTACTGAACTATTAAGATCACTTCATTTTTCTTACTGAAAATTTCAGTTCGCATCAATCAGTAACTTTTAGCTAAAATCCTTTTCATCCCTGAAGAACCAAAGTTATTGAAAACCAACTTAACAATTTATCACAAAGTACAAATATTGACACAATTAAAGACTCGCATAATTAGTTGATTATGAGCTTCATACCTTACTTAGCATCCAGATTTGATGTTCTACCCGAAATCACTATCTTCCATTATATCCACAAATTCACTCTAATTAATCCTTCCATTTTATTTTCTATTTGTTTTACCAATTTCTTTGAAGAGCTCTTTTGGTAGACGACCCATGAATGTCTGACTTTGCTGGTGTGTTTGGGTATGCTCGGGTAGAGGATGATGCAAGTCTGTTGCTATGTACTAACAAAATTTGTATGAAACATCACCAACCCTATTAATAAATACAAACAAAGAATTTAAATCCATCAAACAAAGGAAAGATGCCCAATTATTAAATTCTATTAATAAACATACAAATTCTGTTGACGTTTTACGTTCTTAGTTTGTATGAAAAGTTGGATCCATACAAACAAAAGAACTTTTTAGTTTGAATTTAGTAATAAACAAAATTAGTATCCTCCTTTGTATGTATGGATCAAACCTTTCATACCAATTTTGTTAGACATTTAAAATTCTTAGTTTGTATTTATTGAGTTATCTAAGGCAAGTAATAACATATTCTTTCTTTTGTTTAATGGATCCAACCAAGAGGAAGAACAATTATAAAACACAAATATCAAAATTTACTTATAACACTATGAGGAGTATTAGAAAACTATGTATAATTCACGCTGAATTCTATCTAGTCAAATTAATTTTAGCCGGATCCTTGACAGAAAATAAGATAACCCATGCCAAACCATTTATATACATACAAACTATTCTCTCTAGGCTAAAATTAAAGACATCTAAAGATAGATGCAAGGACATAATCATACGAAAAGAGGCACTAAAAGTGACCTTAACACACTACGTCAAAATTCACCTTTGGCCACGGACAAAAACCGTGACAAAAGGTGTTTTGTCACGTTTTTTTTTTCCATTCCAAACGACACCATAGGTGCCGTGACCATATGTACCCTACGGCCACGTTACAATATCAGTGGCTGAAGCCACCTATAAGCGTGGCTAAATGGTACCAATATTTGT
>JBCNJP010009308.1:0-12339 GCA_039602395.1 Deinandra increscens subsp. villosa
AAAGATTTTAAGTTTGTTTTGATTTAAACTTCAAAAAGCCAAAAAGATTTTGTTTCTTATTTGTTTTCGATTAATCGACATGTGATATGAAATCAAATTTCAAAATCAATATCTTGAAATCTCAAACAGATGTTGTGCGCCAAGATTATTTATGATTGGACATGTACTAAAGTGAAAGAGTATGTCACAACTTCAAGTCTTCTGAAGCTGCTGATAAAGATGAAACACACTGTGCATCGTCATGTATTCAAGATCGGACTAACCATCAAGTTGAGGGGGAGTTTGATTGAAAATACGATACTATACAATGAACCAAATACTACACACGTCGAGGGGGAGTTTGTTAGAGCATAATCGGTTTGTCGTGTGAAGTATCTGAACAAGACGATGATGTAAAGGATGTTGGCTACGAGCTGAGTCAGTTCGTGGGCAGTGACTATGATATAAATATTTAGTTGCTTTGTATTTTTTTCAGTGACTTTGAGAGCGATCTGAGTATTTGTGTGTGTTTCTGAGGTGTATTTTCTCTGAGTGATTCCAGATTTTAAACTTTGTTCTTTTGTGATCAATATACAATCGTTTAATTACGTTTTTGTATTCGGAATAGCTAGATCGAGTAGACGATCCACCGCTTTTGCGTTTTCAGATGAACTAGAATTGCTCAGGAAAAAAAGTTAATCCGGATTCAGTGACTTGTTCTGGTTTTATTCATACACTTTATGTATAGACTCTATTTTTACATTTTAACATACATTTTCAATGAATTATTTAATATGATAGTAGAGCTCCATTTTACTCATAACTGTGTTCATACATGAAGTAATCTTATGTTATGTTAGTATGTTGGCATTTTGAGATGGTAGGCTGAGATGATTTATGAACAGGATATATTTCAATTCTTCAGTAAATTAGAAGAAGAACAAAAAGGATGAACTAGAATTCTTCAAGAAGAAGAGTTCATCCGGATTAAGAGAATAAGAACAGAACCAGATGAACTAGATTCTTCAGAGAAGAAGAGTTCATCTGAATTGAGTAACCATCTACTTTATGTATATATTCTATTTTTTCATTTTAACATACACTTTTAAGTAATCCATTAATACGATTGTAGGGCTCCTTTTTATTCATAAATTAAGTTCTTACATGAAGTAATCTTGTGTTATGTTATTATGTGACATCTTGAGACAAGTGTTTGACTGCCTTGGTGGACTGAGATGATTTATAATTAAACAGGATAAATTTGATTTATTCAATAGACAAGAAGAAGAATAGAACTAGATGAACTAGATTTCTTCAGGATAAAGAGTTAATCCAGATTGAAACATAGATTTGGCATTCATATTTAGAATAAAATCAAGCAAACACAAAACTAAGATTGAGATAATTAACAAAAACGTTAATATATATATATATGATATATATATATATATATATATATATATATTGATCATATAACCAAAATTGATGAGGATCCTATAAAAAATTTAATTAGCTATACATAGAAAACTAAGACCTAACATCAGACATGTAATCCTGATCTTCAGGGTCATAGTCGAAGCTGCTGTTGCTGGTGGTGGTGTCTTCAGGAGGGCCGCGACGCTCACCTGGCATCAACCTCCTCCCAAACAGAGCATCGGAGGTGTAGGTGGAGTCCCTATTCAGGATTAAGTAGAATGACAGTTATGTCTCTCCCTCAAGTTCCTGGAGATAAAGTTTCATATCCTCGATAGCTTCGTCAGAAATGAAATCCATGTACTTTGCCCTATATCTGAGGGACAAAGGTGGGATCTTCCAATAAATTAGGAAATACCCAATTGATGTGTGGCCTAGTAATCTCACCATAAGATCCAACTGATGGACATCGAAGGTGCGAATGTTGATATAGTCAACATATCCCACATCTCCATGCCACACCTCTTCTCCGGCGACATTCCGGTGGATATCCCCGTCGTGGTGGATTTTCAGTGTGAACCTCCGACCACCTGTAAAAAACCCAAATGTAGAAGTAATCAGTCGTTAACAAAAAGAAACCCTAAAAACCAAATGCAGAGACAAAAATACACTTATGGGGAAGCGGGCCGTAGTAGGATTTAGGGTCATTAGTGGCCCTAATTCTTTATTTTCGAGCAGCAGCAACCATTGTTGATGATTTTATAGAAGATAGATAGTGACGATTATTGATCAGGAAACGAAATTAAATAGGGGGTGCGGGATTTTAGCGGAAAGTAGTCGAAAGGTCAGGCCACGCTACCGTGTCAATTTATTACCTTTAGCCACGCATTTTCTAATTTTACCCATTTATATATGTATCAATAATTGATAGTTTTTATCCACTTATGGCACATACAAAAACATTATTTAGTCACTGTTTCGTCACACAACCTAATATAAGTGGCCATATGTATTTTCTTTCTTATAAATGGCCATATGTAATAGTTTATGCATATATTCTATTTTGTCATTTTAACATACACTTTCAAGGTATCAGTTAATACGATAGTAGTGCTTTGTTTTATTCAAAGATTGTGCTCTTACATTAAGTAATCTTGTGTAATGTTAGTATGTTGACATTTTGAGACAAGTGTTTGACTTGCATGGTGGATTGAGATGATTTTATAAACAGGATAAATTTATGTTCTTCGGTAAATTAGACAAGTAGAAGAAGACAACCGGATGAACTAGAATTCTTCAAGAAGAAGAGTCAAACACACATCGGATGCATAACAAATGACATGTAACACCCACACCAATAAACAACCATATTATAATACTTTAAATTTCACGCGTTAATTCCACAATATTCCGTTATCCAATCACACATCACTCGTGCGTATCATTCCAACATCTACACACTAAGGCCAAAAACGCCCTAGAAAGCCCATTAACTTACTAGTAAGCACATAAAGCCCAATTGAATATTTATAGGCCACAAAATCCAATAAATAGTTAATGGACCCACAAGCCCACATGTTGATCCAATTAACCTATATGGGTTGTCCAAGCCCATTAAGAAATACATTGGGTCGTACATGTGCATATAACTAGTTGGGCTACTCTCCAACATGGGGCCAAGACTAGGTTACGGGCCTAATAACATCCGCATATGCCATATTCGTTTAACCAAACCCACACTAATGTAATATTTTGGGCCTAGTAACCCGATAGAGGTTGGGCTACGAATCCGGTTACTCCCAAAGACCCAATTCGAAACCAAATGTCAAACCCAACTATCTTAGAAATTCTAGGACCAAATTTAAACCCAAGGGACCAAAATGGAAATTGGGCAACCAATAGAAGCTCATGCATGGGAATCACCCAATGCATGAGGTTGCTTGTAAATCTTTCCATAATCTCCTCTTCACTAATCCAAATCCATGCATTGACTCAAAACACTATTGGGCTAAGTTATCACCTCAAAACCAATGACCACATGCCACCTCATCTTAGACCACCCTAAACTAATCTACACTCAAACTTGAGGGACCAAAGTGTAAATATGTCCACCAATAGGGGGCCTTGCATGGCCATCCCCCAATTATGCAAGGTTACTTGCAATCTTAATCAAATCTCCTTCACCCAACCAACACTCATGCAAACACTCAAACGTCCATTGACTCCATGTCACATCCATCACACACTTCAACTCACTCTACGATTATTTAACCGAAAACCACTCTTCCCACGGTTTACCACCAAAGGTTTTAAGCCAACGGTATTGCCCCTCCTCTTCTCTATATAAGTACCACACTCTCCTCACACTCACACACGAACTCACACCTCTTAGCTCCCTCCATCTGTTACTCCTCTCAACTCTCCTTCACACCTCTTGACTACCACAATAAAAACCAATCACCAAGCAAACTCCTCCTCTCATGAAACACTCCACCCGATCACCTCATCCCTCTCAACTACCTCATTCCTCCTCTTGGCTCCTACGTCACCATCGTGTCACAACTACACACCACCAACCTCCTACAATGCCTAAATCTCTCATCCCATCTCATGCATACAACACACCCACAAACCACCATGCATGCAACCCACTTAACCATCCGTCACTATGCATGCCACGGGACTCCTACCTCCAATCCTCCTCTTCGTGTATGAAGGCAATGTAGGGATCCAACCATAACTACATGGACACCAAGTCCATTCAACAACTACTCAAGGTATAACTTATATTAAAAACCATTTCATTATTATTACATATACACACACCGAATTATTATGTTAACACTAATCGATTGAGATCCAACATAAGCACTTAACACCACGAATATACAAATCACACGCGCAAGCACACACATAACTGATGCATGCATCTAAACAATCCATGCAACTCTAAATAATTTATTAATATATATTAACACCAAAAACCGAATATAAACAAAACATGTAAATCACTTTGATCACTAAGGGAATCAGATTCATAAAACCGGTCAGAGAAGTCGGGTCAGAAAGTGCATACAGGTCGTGTTGAGCCAACAGTACCGTTCGGGTCGGGTCGGATCCGCAACCCAACCCAACCAGATAAAGCCTCAGCTGGTCGGGTCTGGTCATCGGGTAAGGAGTTTGGGACCAGAAACCCTCTCGGGTAACATGACAGTTGGGATGAGCCCACTGTCCAAATGATTGGGCCAAACACAATCCAGAATGTCTAAACAGTTGGGCCGAGCCCACTGACAACACTAGTTAGGCCACTATCTAAACCAGTAAGCGGACTAACACTAGTTAGGCCACTATCTAAACTAGTAAGCAGCCCAGTCCGCCATGACTTGGGTCGTGTCATCCGGAAAAGGCCCAATAGCCTTTCTGCGGGCTCACGGGTCTCGGGTAGGGCCAAATGGGGATTCGGGTAACACACATATACACACATACTTCCAAACCCACTAGATTTTTATAACAAATATTTCCAAATATTGATTTATGAGAATACCCTGACTTTTACAAGTGTTTAATATTACTTATTCAACCATTTTTAATCCTAAATACTACTTTACGGGATATTCTATATAAAAACATGTGAGAATATACTTTGTTTAAATAACCTAAAGATTCAACTTTACATAACTTACAAATTCCATGCACATACTCAACCACTTTCACAAAACCTATTCGAACCAATTGGGTCTACGAACCAAAAATCAGACAATGCACAAACCGTACCAAAGTCCATAAGTAGGTCAAAGTCCAAACATGCATACACACGCATTGTCATTTTAGCCAAAGAACACTTATTCAACATTATACGATCAATTAACTATAAAAACCAACTAAGAATCTCAATCGACTATGGAAACGTAAGCAACGGGTTAACCACCCGAACCTATAACTTAATCGGTCATGAATTATTACTTTAGATGCAAAGTGTTGGAAGTCAAGGAAACTCAAACTACTTGAGAAATTCAAATGCTTAGGTGAGTTTCACTAATTCCCTTTTTTATCGTTTTAATTATTATGGGGTAATACATATTCCATTTGTTACAACAATTATCTATTTCATTCATTGTACTTTCTTTACTTTATTATACATATTGGATGCTCGATTCACGATAATTCATATGTTCGGACTAGTGATACTTACCCCAACTAGTCTCACACGTAAATAATCTTAGTCCTTGGTATAGGACCGCGGGTAAAATGGGTAGCATTATTTGAGGATAATGCCCCCATGCCCTTGTGCCCATGTATTTCGGGATGCCTCACAAGTGACGGCATTTTGGCCTGACACATCGAAACCCCATGGTTGGGTTCACTTTTATATTATACGGGAAGGCTCTATTTGCGAGTGGCCATGCGCACGTAACAATCGGGTATGGACCGTGACGGATAGAGAATGGTTGATTGTGGAACTATATTCACTTTGACACCATAGCATCCCATGGTCGACGGGGAATCTAATTAGATTCCAATGCGACGACGTACGATAAAAACATACTTTTGAACTATGTACGATAAACTCTACCTTTTTGGAATACACCAATATAACCATGTTTTACTATTTGCAAAACACTCATTTTGATAAAACACAACAGTAATTATACTTTTGACAAACCCAGAGGAAACTCATTCTCATACGATGATTACCTTTTACTTACCATGTGAACTCACTCAACTTTCTAGTTGACACAGATCCTTTTTTAGTATGTATAGGGTACCTAGCTTTGGATAACTTGCACTAGAAGGCCACGAAGTGGATTCGCTCGCGCGCGCATGAAGACAACCCTAGAAGACTTTCAGCGTCTGCACTAGATTAGACTTAGACTTTTAATATTGTACCATTTTTCCTTAGTTGTAACGCGTACTTTTATAGTTTTTAATAGAATGTATTCACTTTATACTTTCTGATGAATACAATCTTGGCTATCTGGGCCTCCCAAGGGCCGGGGTGTGACAGATTGGTATCAGAGCCTACGTTTGACAAGACAATTTGAATACGTAGAAACCCCCAAAACAACATAGGAACCCAAAACCAAAGCCTCGTCTAAGATATTGGTGTGCTGTGAGGTGTATATAAAATTGTAGCAGTTTTAGTGACATGTTTGTTGCATAAGCTTTTAAATTTATAAACACGATAAACTTGAATAACTACTATTTCACCATATAACACGGGCAAGTGCACCCATCATGGAGCAGTATAGTAGTGGTAAATTGACCGAGATCGTTCAAGGACACAAGAAAAAGGAGGGCTCTTGATACTTTGTCTCTGTTATCGTCTAACCAAATCTATAAAGTATAAAATTTTTTAATTAAACTAAACTAAAAATAAGAAAAGAAAATAAAGAAAAAATAAGACGGTGTTGTTATGAAATGTAAATCCAAGTTAATATTACTTGGGAGAACGTACCAGTGGTTGAAAAAGATTGAATGAGTGTTTATAACCTTTCAAAGATATTCACTAGCAGGCAACTTGACTGCCTCTCAGCCTCAAATCTAGTATCACTACTCTCTCGGGTGATCGTCTACGAGGAGTACGAACCCCGGGGAACTGTGCTGCTATTGAAAAAATGTAGTGGAGTAATGGCATTTACTTATGGGGCCCCTCTCGGGTCTACACACCATACTCGACACGTCGTTATGAACCAGCAGGGGAACAACCCTTCGTTCCGGATATTTTATTATGAAAATTATCTTTTTAAGGGACTAAGGTCCGTTTCTTCCATTCACCGCTCTCGCGCATGCACGTCTGCGCATAACCAGAGCCAAGTTCACAAACATGTACCATCGCGGCTTCCGTGAAGTGACAAAATATTATCAACCTTCATTCCCAACCAAATACTTTCAGCCCGCACATGCGTGATCAGCCGGGTTTGCTTACATAGACGATAAGGACCCCGAACGTATTATGTAGCATGGAATGCGAGTCACCCACAGGATCATGCATCGTCCCCCAACCGGGTGTCACAAGTCCGGTTGATGAGATTTCGACTCCTCAAATGGTATGTGATATGTAGAGCACGTTTGGTTCAAAAGATTAATAATAAACTTCTAATAAAAATGGTTTTCTAAAGTCATTTGACACACCTTAAGCGAGTTTATAAAGTCATTAACCAACCCAACAAAGGTTAGTTACTTCCCAAGTAAGTATAAGAGTTTAGCCAATCATGGCTTTAATGATTTGCTTAAGAGAAGAACAAAGATTCATAGATAAATACTTTGCAAAAACTACTAAGTTAATGTTCTTATAAACTTGATTACAAAACACTAAAAACGCCAAATGGCTTAAGAGAAGAACAAAACTACACTAAAGAAAGAAGGGAGGAGAATGAGCAAATTGAAATGAGAGAATTGGGGGTATTTATAGGCAGGTTGGGGAGTTTAGCACGGGCTGTTTCTGTCGGGAGCACGGGGCGTGTCATACAGGCTGGGTTGTGCTGTGCAGACGGGGTCATGCCTGACTGTGGACATGGTCCGTGCTTTTGGGGAGTTTGGCATGGGGCGTGCTAAAGTTTGGCATTGGCCGTATTCAACTTATAAACGTGTAAATTTTACCTCAAAATCTTCTTCCTCTCATCGAGATACTCAAAATTCACTATTCCGTAACTCATTTTCTAGCTTGAGATATGCTCTTGCTAAGTTTTCAGCGGTTGTTGAGCACACCGTTGTCTTCTAGTAGTTGTGCTTCGAGATGTGGTTGAGTCTTGGGGTTACGACTTTGTCTTGACTCGAGAGAAGGTCATATGAGGGCATCATGTCCATCTTGCAAGGTCATAACTCGGGTCTTGGCACAAAATCATGAAGTCTTCATATTTTCTTCATTGTTGAGCATTTTTTACTTCTTTTGTGATTTTCACCTAGATTACACTGAAAAACTAAAAAGAAAACAATATAACACTATTTTGATAATTGTTAGTCGAAATAATCCAAAGTGTGAGGAATATTTAATATAAAAGTATGTATAATTTGGTGCACATCAGATATGCGATGTGCCGAGCATATGAAGTCCTTAATGATCACCATTAATCATGGATCTTAGGTTACACTTTTACTTCAAATCACTGCTTTTGAACAACCAACCTTTGAACAACTTAAAACGGTACTTTTGGGTAACCTAACTTAAACCATGTTTTGAGTAATATTTTTAAAAATTTTGTGTGCAACATTCAAAGCCTTATTTTTGTAAACCCCCAACATCATAGAATGGAAACCTTTTCGAAAATAAATTTTGGAACATATTTGAAGTTTTGAACACACATTCCATAAATATTTTTGCGATCATCAAAAGGGCAACAATTCGGAAACAAAATTTTTAAATAAATGTTTGGAAACATTGCCTTGAAGCAAAGCCCTTGCCAAGACTTGAAATGTTATTCACAACCCCATGTGTAGCTTACAACATTACTGGTTCATTAGGTCTTTAAAAACATTATGATGGTTAAACACATAGTGGTTTGGTCCTTAGAAATCCTTAGGTAACAAAGTGCCACACTTAGCCAACTCTAGGATCTAAACATACTCACCCACTCAAATGCAAACAATTTGTTTACTTAGTTAGGTATTTTTATCATGTTATGAAAACTTTGATTACCTCTTGTTGAAAACTATGATTCTTGCATGTTCCCCTTAGGGTAGACTTTCAACTTAGCACTTTAGAATATTTACTTGTACCTCTAGTTTTAGACGGCCGAACACCGGTGCACCTAGCCAACACAGTAATGATGACCAATAAACTTCAAACACACACAACACACGACTATTCAAGATGCAAACAAAACACAACGGAACACGGGTTAACTAAGGGAAACCGATAGGGTACGTTTGTGAGGAAAATGGACAATTGTATAAGAGCGCATGCAATCGTGGACTTGTCATACAAATCGGATTCTAGGAGTGACCTAAGGGTAGAATCCTAGATGCAACTAACGAAGGGCAACGATGCTTGTATAGCATACTAGTTTATGTGCGCCATTGAGTTGTGTTTCAATCCACAAAACGATCAATAAACAATTAAACACATGGCAATACACACACGGGTATAATCCTAAACACGGACTAAGCCAAAACACGTCCTTAGTAACTAACAAACTTCAAACAAATACTTCAAAACATGAGGTTGTGTTCTCCAAACAAAAAATATACACCAAACAATCGCCAAGTAAACGCAAGGCTTAACGTTTCCTCGACGCAAATATGCACAAAACTCCATATCCATGCAGTCAAAAACCCAAAACTTACAAATAGATATGGATATTTAGGATGAAAGCTTAGTACACAAATAGCAAATATGCTCACAAACATCAAACTTCGCTCCTTCTTGAACACAGAACACACTCTGCACACAATAAAACAACGAGTAATAGTGTCCTTAGTGCACACATGATCCCCAAGAATACACCCGAAAACGCAAATTCCCTACACAAATCCCTTTCCACACACGACAAATCTCTATCTTCTTGCTACTTTTACCCTACTTTTCACCAAATAACACATATGTGCACCAAATATTTATGTCAGTTCAACCACCCTCAACAATGTTTTTCCTCTTACCAAACATTCATTCTTGCAAATACCCTCTGTTACGATCATTCTCTCTAGGAATCACGCTACGTCAACAACAAGGAATAAACACTCTTCGCTTACTACTAGCTTACTCAACCCTTTACAACTCTCACGGACACCAAATCTACTATGACCATAGCAAGGAAACAACAACGAACGTTTAGAAACTCCTCTCTAATAAGTAAGTTTATATGTATAGTTGTTTTCTTTTGACGATGCTTCCTTCCCCTCCATGTTTTACCTCAAATAAATCCTTAAGTTATACTTTTGTCTATTCTTATGTTTTGTCCAAAATTTTGTCCTTCACCTCATGTGGGCTAAACTCCCTTCATAAAATAGCTTCTCACTTTTTGCAACTCACGTTGATTCTTTGATCTTTTGGCGTCTTAACCACTCCCTCCTCCTAGCTCTCAAGAAGATAAACAGGAGGAAAAATCATCTCCCTTAAACCTAAAGCCTTGAGCCACAAGCCCAATCCGCATCTGTCACACCCCCAAAAATCCCACGCGCGTTAACGCGCCACAGGGAGCGTGACAAACCAGGATCGCCGTCCATTAGTTACACCAAACGCCCAGTAATTAATAAAAACGTTTCATATTTCATTAAAATATGAATTCAGAGTGTTACAATTGCGGAAGCGTAAATACAATTAAATTATTTATTTAAAAACATCGTCACCCAAGGTGACGTAGCTTGTTCAAAGACACTGAAAGGGTTTCAAAGTCTCATGCATGCGTACTCGTGATACTCGAACATCTGCAACCTGAGATATAACATGCTAAAAAGTGTCAACACAAAGGTTGGTGAGTTCACAGGTTTATCAGTTGAAAAACAGTTCAAGTTCAGTTCAAGATTGATTGTTCAACAACAATCAAGTTGAGTTTAAGATTGACTATTCAACAATAGTCAAGTTGAGTTTAAGATTGACTATTCAACAATAGTCAAGTTGTAAGAGCATAATCACTAATATATATCAAATAGCTAGCTAGGCTATATACATGAAACTTCGCACGTTGATGGTCACCGAAGCTAACAGTTGTTTATAGTTTGCCTTGTTGTGTTTAGGACGAATATAACACCCGTTCGATATCCAATCGTGTCAGCGCGACTGACCCGGGTGGGGTTTGTCAGACCCAGTAGTACTACAATATATTTCCCGCTATCGTCATTAATACTAACGGTACCATAAGAAGGACTTTGTTGTATCAGTGTGCTTCAAGTACTTCAAGTGATATATAAAAGTCTAATTATCTCAGTTGTGTAAATCATGCATGTTAATCTCCCCCAACAGGATTTAAAACAGTAAAATGGGGCCGTGAAACTCACCTTAGGTTGCACAGCAAAAGTTTCCAGACAAACAGTTCAACAATTAGCAAGAACGAGTCTTGCGAAAGCAATCAATCACCTAACGAGCATACATGTATGAGTGTGTGTTCAAACAAAACGACTAAGTCAACTCAGTCTAAGGTAAACGATGAAAACGAATTATCGTGGAATCCAAAACAAGTCGAGGGTGACATGTTTGCCAAATCCGAGTGATTATCAAAATAACGCGAAAGATATAATATACACATCAATATTATATATTTTTCTAAGTTCAAAGATCCAAAATAAATATAATATATATATGTATATATATATATATATATATATTTAAACTAAACGTGCAAATGACGTTAATAACGAGTTTGCGAAAACAAGATACGTATATTAAAAGTTCACGTAAAGTATCAAGTTGTTTCAATAAACAACAATACATGTTTATTTATATTAGTCTACGCAACATATATTCTACCATTTTTGGTAAAACTCCTCATTTTTAGATCAATAAATATATACATATTAGAAGTAAATTTGTAATCTAAAAATGACAAGTTAAATGTGTTTAAAGTTTAAAATATAGTTTACCGGAGCTAACAGCCCAAGTTATATATATACGGATTCAAAATACGATAAGGGACGACTTTGGTACAAGTTTTAGATGTCTAATGTTCAAAACAACACAAAATAACAAAAAACAAAAATTATGGAGGTCACAAGGGTTGAACCCGTGACCTCCAGTGCCAAACAGAGTGCCTTAGCCACCCGGGCAGCAACCGGTTTGTATTGGAATCCCAAGTAGAAACATTTTATTTACAAGCAGTGGCTGTTATTGAGTTACAGGGAAGAAAAAAACGGAAAATGCAGAGACCGGGTTTCGAACCCACGACCTCAAGGTTACCAAACGTGAGACCCAGCCACTGGGCTACCCGACCCTTCTGGTTTATAACCCGGAGAATAATCTATATAACCTAACACTATTTCGCGTCATCTTCAACCTTAAGAACTCCGGTGGCCGGA
>JBCNJP010009310.1:0-30959 GCA_039602395.1 Deinandra increscens subsp. villosa
CTTGATAGTGTGTAATAACATGTACCTATGATTTGTTGAAACCCATTTGCTATTCATAATTAATGCACCTTAAAAGATAAAAAAGTGACGAACAACCTGACTAAGAAAAGGGTTTGACTTTAAAGTGGATCAGTATATTGGCAATCACCTGGACGTGTTCGAGTAACAGAAGCTTAAAAGGGTTCCTCGGTCAGATTCATACGGTTTGATCCCAAATAAAACCTTCTCGTTTAGAAATTTGGTATGTTTGTTTTATTTTTAATTTTTCTTTTGAGTTATCATAAGTTTTTTTTATTTATTTTCAACATTGGCCAGGTTAATTTAAAGGTTTTAATATGTTTTTGAGGGTTTTATGCAAGAAAGTATGACCTCCCTCAAAATCTTAGGGGGAGAAAATGTGAAGTGAGTCATTAGGTTCAGGGGAAGTATTTAAAGGAAACCCATAATTAATGTTAGGGTTTGTGTTAAATTATGTCTATCTCCTGCTAACCCAGTAACCAGTCATCATTTGCTGGTTAGTGTTTGTTCCATGTTGTGCTTGACAGGTTAAGTCAGAAAAAGACAACTCATGGAAAAGAAAAGTCAAGGACTCAGATGATCAAAGCATTGTTGTTGCTGCTCATGTTATTGAACCAGCCAGAAAAAGACTTACCCATACTGAAGAATGTGATGCTTAGGGGAAGTTTGTTGGTTCAAGTGAAGTTGAATGCATCACTGCATTTGTTAGTTGCAGAAAGAGTTGCAGAGCAGACAAATCAAGAACTACAATCAAGATAGAGGTTTTTTAAAATTTTAGCCTCTGAAGACAAAGAAATGTGAAGACAGATACCAATGATTCAACAAGGACCCAAGATCATCAAAGAAGGAGCAAGTAGTTGAGAATCCTCCTCTCATTACTTGTTCATCATGTGCAGTTCAAGCTGATGCTGATTGAGAGAACTCTTTCATTGTTGCTCAATGAAGATTGTTAAAGAACAGAATCTTCATCAACCCATGCTCAAGCCAAGGAGAAGACTACTGACTGAAAGTAGAAGACATTTAATATCACAAGCCAAGGGGAAGATTGTAAGGGAATAATTTGTGGCTTGTGTATTAAATTATCCATTGGCGGACTTTTTTGAAGGCCTATGTGATAGAATAGGTTAAAATTAGCTGGGTTATTGCTATATTGGGTCATTGGGCCATTTTAGATATGTTTGGGCTCAATTAGAAAGAGTTTTGGGGGAGTTTGTTGGGCTTATATGGTCCACTACGGGAATTATTGGAAAATTAGGGTTTAGTGGATGGCTTGTTGTAAAGCGTTGGCCATTTTAGAGAAAAGAGAGAGGATAGAGAATTTAAAAGTCTCTAGGGTGTACCAGATGATCGATTGTAATCGTGTGCATCTATTGATTCCAGGTTTTATCAATTTTATAATTGTGTTTACTGTTTTCTTTATCTCTTATCTTGAATCACTCGATTGTTTGGATTCCGCACTCTCAATCGTGGTTAGATATCGTGTTAGAACCATTTTCGGGACTTACACCCCGACTACTGGTGCTTTCACCCTTCCAGTTAATACATGTCTACCACTAAAACTCTAACTCTGACGGGATCAGAAAATTGAAAAAATCATTTTTTTCTAACTGATACGTAAGGCACCACTACTAAGGAAAGAGGCTTAAGTAATTTGTGTTTAAGTGCGCGCTGACCGAAAAAAATTAAGGCATCGATTGGAAACATGCATGATTAAGAAGCAATTAATGGACATATAAAGCATATAGGCATAATACGCATGAGGCACTCATACAGGCTATGCAGTTAATACGGCTGCTATAACGGTGCTATAGTGGTGCTATAGCGGATAGCGGACCTCTTAGACATAGCGCTCTCAAATGGCGTTAAAAAAAATGGTTCCGCGTATATCGATCATAGCGGCCGCTATTTAACTGATATCGGTCTCATATAGCGGTGCTATAGCGGTTATGAAGGTTTAGGGTGGCACAACTTCTTCCAACTTCCAATCAAAGACGACTTTACTTCAATCAGTTTTGTTGATACCTGATATGTGCATCGTGTGAAATATCAAGTTGAGTTCAAGTTCAAGCCAAACGTGGTCCGAACCAGGATTTCAGACTGGCCGAACATGGAGTTCAGACAGAGATCAGCCAGTCATGTATAAATAGAAGTTTGGACATTGTAATAGTTAGTTCTGAGCGTGTGAGATTCTCTTAAGTGTGTGTTTCTCAGAGTGTTTCGCTATGTCTATTTCTAAGTGTTTTACAGATTGTAATTGTTCGTTTGTGATCAATAAAACAATCGGTTAATTATGTTTCGATGTCCGAATAGCTATATTGAGTAGTTGCTATGTTGGATTTTTGAACGTTTTTGGTGTTTTCTCGAGATTGTTTACATGTTTTGATTCATTCTGTCGCGTTTTCAGTGTCAAATTTGCTTCTAAAGTGTTTCTCATCGATTTTCCTGATCTACGATTGCAAGTTTCGTCAAATCTGTCAAATTTCCCGCGTTTTTGAAAAATTATGTCGAAGTTCGGACTTACCTGGTCAAGTTCGGACTAACCGCTCCGAAGCTAGATTTCGGACGGAGTTCGGTCAAAGTTCGGAGAGTGTTCGGTGAGAGTTCGGAGCTTGTTCTAGTTCGGTCTTTGTTTGGTGGAGGTTCAGAGGTCTTTTCGGACAGAGTTCGGTGTTCTGCAGTTCGGACAGAGTTCAGACTTTTGATCTAAGTTCGGATGAAGTTCGGAGGGAGTTCGGAGCACACGGTTAAGTTCGGATAGAGTTCGGCCAACAAAATTCAATTTTTCAATGATGACGAAATTTCAAGCTTTTGCCGCTATGCAAAACGCAATGCAAACCATGCTGAATTTTGATAATGAAATTGGAACAAGTCAGAAAGTTCCCAAATTGTTGAAAATTAAAGATTATCAGAATTAGAAACAACGATTTTCGGCTTATATTACTACGAATGATATCGATATGTGGATTCCGATCAAGAAACTTTATCAACACTCGACTGATGCGGGAGATTTCAAGGAAGTTCATACCTTTGATATTGCTGAAAGGAAATCATACGAGCTTGAACAAAAAGCTTTTGGTTATCTTACAATGACATTACCCACTGAGTTTCTTCATCAATTTAGTAGTTGCAAGAAGTCTAAGCAATTGTGGGATGCTTTATTAGCAATATGTAAAGGAAATGATGATTACAAGAAGAGTCGAAAGGAAGTGTTGAATAAAGAATTTGATAATTTTCAATACTATGACAATGAGAACATTACTACTCTTGTTTCAAGGTTTTCACATTCAATAAGTGAATTGAAGGTTGGCGGGATTGAGAAAACTGATGCTGATTTAAAGGAGAAGATTATGGAAGCTTTACCTGAAAAATGGGAAAACTATGTTTTGCTACTCACTCATGATAAGGAATACTCTACATTGACATTTAACGAGCTTACTGGAAAACTTCATGCTCGGGAAATGGAAATGTTAAACTCAAAGAAGTCAACTACTACTATGCAAAATCCTGAGTTGTATCATGGTGAAAATTCTGCAAGCATGAATGCTTAAGCAAAACCAAATGTGAGTCTGCACCAAGTGTTGCTTTCATGGCTGGAGGTTCTGGAAATTCTGATAACAATTCATCACGGGGTTGTAGCTTTACAGTTCCAAATTCATCAAGTTAGAATGCCTTTTCTGCTGAATCAATGGATGATTATGCCAAAATGATTGCTGCTTTGATTTCATCGTATTTTGGGTTGGTTATCAAAAATGTTGCTGATGCAAAATTAACAAGGGATGATCTTGATGCTCTTGATGATGATCAATTGACAAAATTGGATATTGCTTGGCAATATGCTATGTTGAGTCAAAGATCAAAGAGATTCTTCAAGAAGCATGGAAAAACTACTTCTGATTTTAATGAGAAATTAGGTTTTGAGAAGTCAAAGTTAAAATATTACAAATGTTCAAAGCTTGGACATTTTGCCAAAGAATGTCAACAAACATATTCTAGCAAGCCTGGTATTTCTCAATCGTCTTCAAGTAATACAACCAAGTCAGCACTAACAGTTCAAAATGATGGTGTTTATGATTGGGGAATGCATTTTGATTCTTCTGCTTTAATTGTCACCCATGATCATCAAGAAGATTATAGTTCCGGTACAAGTTCCGATACAAGTTCAACAACAAGTTCTTATGAATCTGCTAAAAATTTGGAGAGTGTATTGAAAGAAAATGCATCGTTATTGAGTAAATTTCAAAAGCTTTCTGAGGAATTCAATTTGATTACTTCAGACTTGAAGAGTTCTAACGAACATGAAAAGGAATTGGTTTTAAAGAATGATTGTCTGATTACCAAGGTCAAATTGTTGAATGAAGCTTTAGAGATTTCAAAACAACATAAAAGGGATGTTGAAGCTGCAAAAACTATGATTAGTGAAGAAAGGGATGAGTTGGTAAAAGAAGTTAAGCCGTCCCTCCTCCCCAAGGGAGCCGATTTTCCCACCACTTGCGGTTTAGTGATCCCCACAATGAACTTCTCTACCTCCCCCGTGATCCAATTGAATCTGACCATCCCGTCTGCATGGTGGTATGAACGAGTGAGAGCGTGTAAGGACATACACTCTCCGCACAGCCATTGATTGGCGACCTTAAGAGCGTTACCAACCGCATCAAATGAATCCATATCAACGGAAACCACACCACGCAAACCTCATATTCGCTCATCCAAGGACAAATGGGTTTTTGACGGACACTATTATTAAAGAGAACACACACAACTAATAAATGATCCAAAAATAAGAGTAAATTTGTCAATGGTTCCATTTTTAGTGGAAGCGTTTTGTAGACAATTAAAAAAACACTAACAATCAAACTAAAAAATAATGGCTAAAATTAAGAGTAAACTACGTCATATGGTTAGGACAGATTTCATGTATCATCCCTGAATTTCAAAAAAAATATGGATATAGACCTAAGGTTTGCACACTCGTAACATATATGGTCTCCTGAGATGAATGTATGTTACCTTTTTCCATTAAATGGATGTAAAATGACTAGTATACCCTTATATTCAAAAAAGTTAAAATACATAAATACTAAAATGCGACCAACCACCTTGCCACACAACCACCGGCACAACGCCATCACTGTCCTTCAGCAAACTTGATTTTGCGATCAGAACATTCTTCTCTAATGTGATAAACTGTTAGAGCATGACAATGTGTCCGTTGTTGTACGAATAACTTACAGGAGCTTTATTGGATATTGTATGTCGAGACCCGGCGTTTAAATTACCCAACCCGGTCTTGACCCGTAAGAGTTACACCTGGGTCAATGTAACAATACCGATAAAACCAGATTGGTTCGGGAACTACAACGAGGACAATTTTAAGATTTTGTAAGAATTTTGGCTGATACGGTCGTATCACTTAAATGTAATACGGTCGTATCGCGGGGCTGTATCGTATCAGTTTAAATGGAATACGCTCGGGTCGGATCAGGATTCGGTTGTCCGACAGAGCGATACGGTCGTATCGCTTAAAGGCGATACGCTCGTATTGAGTCCAGGCGATATAAACTAAACTTGACCAGTTTTTGGTCATTTCTAAGGTTGGTTTCTTTAAAGCCACTTGCTCACTCTGCTATAGTCCAACCAAAGGGACTCCAGGCGTCTGACAAGGTCAAGAAACAAGATTCCAAGGGTGTCAATCTTGTGGTAAGCTTTTAAACACACTTTTATCAAAATGTGATGAATATGTTGTATGAGAAACTGATTATGATTGAAATCTGGTATATAAATGGAGTGAGGGTCATCAGAAACCAGTGGATTGCTTCAGAAGTTAAGATAATTCAAGGTATGAGCTTAATTTGTACAAGCATGTAAAAAGTTACCAAAATTGGAAAGTTTGTTAATTGAGCTTTGATTACCATATGCAGAAGCAATCTAGAAGAGTTGGGATCCTCAAGAGGTCATTCTGAAATCATAGGAACCAGAAGAATCATCCACAAGAGGTTAGATTCTAAGTTTGGTACATTTTATAAAAATGTATACATATTCTATTCTTGGTCAGTGGAATGGAATAACCGATGTTTCTGAGTGTAATGAGTAGTCTAAATTACTTGGAAAATGATTACAAGAGTTTTGGTAATCAAATCAGTAGCTAAACTCAAGTAGAAACGAAGAAATGACCAAGAATGTACTCTGTTACAGTGAATACGGCCGTATCTGCCAAAGGTAATAGTCGGATCTTAGAGTTGATCAAAGTCAGTGTTCATAATATATGAATACGGTCATATCACATAAGTTGAATACGCCCGATTCATACCCAAATTGCAAGCTCATCAGAATTTCTAATCAGGATTAGTTGAATGTTGGAAGAATAGTTAAGTCAGTATTATACAGACTATAACCAAGTTCAGTTTATAATAGTTTGTATCATCTTAACTTTAAGAGTTATGATGATTCGGTTAAAGTAAGAAACGAATTAAAAGAAGATATTGATACCCATTTAATATAACACTATAATTTCAGAACCTTAGGATTTAATTATATGTGTTGGGTTATTTGCATCAGTGATATGGAACAAGTTGAAAACCTTTGCTCATTTCCCAATATCTGCAAGTTTCGTTAGCTTCCCTTATTTTAACTTATGTTTTGGGGATGCATATGAACTGTTTTAAATTATTTATTCTCAATATGCTATGTTAGTTTTAAAATTTTATTGTTGTGAACGACGTGGTTAGTTAATATTTGGTAATATTTATTCAAGGGGATATTACTTGGGTCATTAGGGTCGTTCGGTCGTGGCCGCGAGGCATATTTTGGAACATTACAGTTGTATAGGGAGTCAGTACTAGCTCATACCCACGCGATACCTAGTATTAAATTACGATGGTATGATGGTATGTCATATATGTTATATACATGAAGGAGATACAGGGGCATGCGCCTGTGTTGACTTGATTGAGTTTTGCCTTAGGCAGGACCCAGGATTCATAATAGGCATATGTATATATGAGAATGAAAGCTATTTTAGACATCAACGAATGTATAGAAAGAGATATGGTGAAGTTTGCATCGCATTCATTCAAGGTTCATGCCATGTCATGGTGGAAGATAGTTCAGGCCAGTAAAGGCAAAGTGAAGGCACAAAGGATGAAGTGAAAAAAATTTCAGGAGCTGGTGTTGATGAAGTTTGTACCAGAAAATGAACAGGAGAAACTAGAGAATGAGTTCCTTTCCATAGAAATGAAAGGTGCATCTCTATCAAACGTATATCAATCGCTTCAATGAACTGATTTCTCTAGTTTCGCATATGGATGAAACTGAATCAAAGATAGTTGGAGGTTTGTGTGGGGATTGAGCCCCAAAATTAGAGTAGATGTGAGGTCTACCAGGCCATCCCTTATGGATTCAACAATAAGTTTAACTGGTACATTAGCAGATGAATGGGTGAGAACCATGGGTCAAAGAAGGGATTCATCTGGAAACAAAAGGAGTTCAGATAACAAAGGCCGTGATGAGAAGGACAAGAGGGATAATAAGAAGCCTCTAGGAGGTACTTGAGCTGGATGTGGCGGGGAGGGCCATCTGCCAAAGGACTGTAGGAGTTGTCGTCGGTGTGGAAGTTTTGAACACATTACCAGAGATTGTTAAAAACCGGTTGTTTGTTACGAATGTAGAGAAAAAGACATAAAAGAAACGCCTGCCCAAAGCTGAAGAATAATGCCAAAGACAAAGATAAAAACTAAGGAACAACAAAGGGCAATGCTTGAGTCTTTGTCATGAATGTAGTAGAGGCACGAAAGGATGATCGTGTCGTTTCTAATATGTTTCCTGTTAATAATAAATGTGTTAGCATTTTGTTTGATTCCGGAGCCAACAAAAGCTCCATATCTGTTAAATGTATTCCTATATTGAATTTTGCCATTCCAAAGCTAGATAAACCTTATAAGGTGGAAACAACTAATAGCCAGGAAATCAATATGCTAGAAATAGTTAAGAATTGCCAAGTAAAATTTGGAGATGCCTTGTTTGATCTAGAACTTCTCCCCATGAACTTGAGCGGATTTGACATAGTATTAGGAATACATTGCTTAATCAGTTACCAAGCTAAATTCTTCGTGATAAAAAGATCGTAGAGGTAGAATCTCCTGACGGCAAGCTAGATAATATCGTGGGTGATCGTCCAACTAAACCTTTAAAGATTATTAATATGTTAAAGGCAAAGAAATGTTTAAGAAAAGGATGTCAAGATTTTCTAGCCAAACTAGTGGAAAAGTAAGAAGAAAAGTAATTGGAAGAAGTTCAGTAGTTTCAGACTATGCTGATGTGTTCCCTGATGAATTACCTGGACTACCACCAGAAAGAGATGTAGAGTTTCCAATAGAGTTAGCACCTGGAACATCACCAGTAGCAAAAGCATTGTATAAATTGGCACCTTTAGAAATTCAAGAGCTGAGAAGTCAACTGCAGGAATTGTTGAACAAAGGATTTATTAGGCCTGTAAACAAGAAAGACGGATCAATGCGGATGTGCATTGACTATCGGGATCTCAATCGAGTTACCATCTAGAACAAATATATGTTACCTCAAATTGATGATCTATTTGATCAACTATAAGGAGCCAATTATTTCTCTAAAATAGATCTGAGATCGGGATATCATCAGTTGAGAGTTAAGGACGAAGATATTTCTAAGACTGCAGTTAGAACAAGGTATGGACACTACAAGTTCACAGTTATGTCTTCTAGATTAACAAATGCTCTAGCTGTCTTCATGGATTTGATGAATAGAGTATGTAAACCATACCTTGATAAGTTTGTAATTGTCTTCATCGATGATATTTTGATTTATTCTAGATTTGAAAGTGATCATGGAGAGCATCTAAGAAAAGTGCTTGGATTGCTACGCAAAGAGAAACTTTATGCCAAGTTTTCCAAATGTGACTTGTGGATGTGAGAGGTTCAGTTTTTAGGCCATGTAGTCAGTAAAACAGGAGTTCAAGTTGATCCATCCAAAGTGGAAGCAGTAATGAAATGGGATCAACCCAAGTCACCAACGGAAATAAGGCGTTTTCTGGGATTGGCTGGTTATTACCGAAGGTTTATTCAAGATTTTTCTAAAATGGCCACACCTTTAACTGCGTTGACATAGAATAATGCAAATTTGTATGGACGCAAAAGCACACAGATGCTTTCGAATTATTGAAACGGAAACTAAGTTCTGCTCCTATTCTGGCATTACCCGATGGGTCAGAAGATTTTATTGTTTATTCTGATGCATACGTGAATGGTTTAGGGTGTGTAATCATGCAACGAAACAATGTCATTGCCTATGCATCTCACCAATTGAAGAATCACTTAAAGACTATACCACACATGATCTGGAGTTAGGCGCAATGTTATTTGCCCTAAAGATATGGAGGCAATATCTTTATGGGACAAAGTTTACAGTATATTCAGATCATAAGATTCTACAACATCTCTTTAATCAGAAAGAGCTTAATATGAGGCAGAGGCGTTGGATGGAGTTGTTAAGCGACTATGATTGTGAAATTAAATATCACCTTGGAAAAGCCAATGTAGTGGAAGATGTCTTAAGCAGAAAAGAACGGGTAAAACCGTTACGAGTAAGGTCCATGAGGGTGGATGTAAAGGTGGATCTAATAGATGATATTCTGAGAATCCAGAAGGAGCAGTTAAAGAATCCAGGACTGGATAAAGAAGAGAGAAGCATGGTTAAGAAAAGTTTGACAAAAGGGCCAGATGACATACTTCTGTTAGGAAACCGAATATGGGTACCCAAAGAGGGAGGATTGAGAGATATAATTCTCAAAGAAGCTAATAGATCAATATATATGATGCATCCAGGAGGCGATAAGATGTACCATAATTTGAAGGGAAATTACTGTTGGTCGGATATGGAGAAAACCATAGCTAAATATGTGGAAAGCTGTTCAACCTATTTGTAGGTAAAAGCTGGGCATCAAAAGCCGTCCGGATACTTACAAAAGTTAGAATTACTAGTATGGAAGTGGGAGTTAGTTACAATGGATTTTGTAACAAAACTACCCAAAACAAGTAATGACAAAGATTCTATATGGGTCATTGTAGATCGTCTGACTAAGTCTGCCCACTTTCTACCTATAAAGGAAACCTATTCCACTGATGTATTGGCTAAGTTATATATGGAAATAATTGTTTCTCTTCAGGGAGTGCCATTGTCAATAATGTCAGATAGAGATAGTCGGTATACATCTCTTTTCTGGAAAAGTTTTCAGCAGGCTATGGGGACAAAGTTGAATTTCAATACAGCCTACCATTCCCAGACAGATGGACAAAGTGAGAGGGTAATTCAGACGTTAGAGGATATCCTTAGAGCGTGTGTTATTGAATTTGGTGGTAGCTGGGATAAACATTTTCCTTTAATGGAATTTTCTTATAACAACAGTTACCACGCAAGTATAAAGGAAGCACCGTTTGAAGCTTTCTACGGGAGAAACTGTCATACGCCTCTATGTTAGTCAGAAGTTGGTGAAAGTCAATTGACGGGACCGGAAATTATGGCAGAAATTACCGAAAAGATTAAACAGATTCGTGAAAGACTTAAGGCGGCTCAAGATAGGCAAAAGAGCTATGCTGACAAGCGTCAAAAGTGTTTAAAGTTTGCAAAAAGGAGACAAAGTGATGTTAAAAGTATCTCCTTGGGAAGGAATCATCCGGTTCGGAAAAAGAGGAAAGTGTTAGAACATAATGTATTGTAACACAAAACAGTCAAGTATTAGAAGAAAAGATAAGACACATCCTTAGAAGAGAAAGGAAACAAAAGTCTGTATGAATTACGGATTTCTGCATGATTTCTGTATTCATACAGAACTACTCCGGAAATTCCGAAGTAGTTCTGTACAGACTAAAATCTACAGAAATCGTCATTTCTATAGATAGCTTCTAATGGGAAGCATCAACAAGTCTTCAAAGAAGAGTCCAGAAGGAGTTCTGGATTATCAGAATATTAATATCACGAGAAGAACAAATTCTATCTTTGTGTGAAGAACAAACAAAACGAATGTTAACTTGGCAAAATCAAGAAGGCAGTTGAAGACAGTTGAAAAAGAGATAAATTGAATACGTTCAATTTATCTCTATATACTCTAACACACTCCAACATCAATCGTCCTCAACCACCTTATCCATACAACTTGCTACATTTTCCTATAAATAGCAAGCTGACTTCACCAAACAAAGCACGACATCAAGCATACAATTCAATATCTTATCAAAGCAATTACAACCTTACTCCCATAGAAAGTTATTTCTGCTAATACATAGTCATACTATAAACTCGTGTAAACCATTATTTACATTTGAGATATACAGAATAACCCTTTTATAATTTGTTATCTTCCAATTTGATTTACTTTCCACAACTTATATATCTTGTTTAAATCAAATCGTGCCAACATTGTTTAAGAGCCCTTCAAGGGACTCAGCAATTGGTATCAGAGCAGATTGAATAATCAATATTCAAAAGATCCCGCTCTTTAAAATGTTCACAAAACAGAACAATGGGAAATCTTTTAGCTCATTAGCTAACCTCCTCATGCTTGCTAGGAAGGAACATCCATAGTGGAAATCTAGAATTACCAACCTTCCAAAAGAAGTTGATGATTCCCTGATGGATTGCGTAGCCAACAAATCCCATTATTCTGAGATAAATTTTTCTGAAGTCATAAGGCACAAAAGGAAACTCTTAAACCTCTTTTATGTCTTATTACAAGAAAATCTCTTCACAACAGTCAAAAGGATAAAACTAAATGCCAAGAGCATCACATACAACAAATCTGGTATTGTGACTCTGGATGCTCTACCCACATGACTGGGGAAGTAAAACTGTTAAACAATTATGTGAAGAGAAAAGGAAGATCCATAACCTTTGGCGATGGTATAAAATACAAAACCATTGGGTATGGAACCATTACTAATGGTGAAGTCATGATTGAAAATGTGTCACATGTCCAAGGTCTAAAATATAACTTATCAAGCTGTGGACAACTATGTGATAAAGGCTTCAAACTTACTATTTATTCCAACAAGTGTGAACTTGTTGGACTAAATGACAATAAAATTTACTTAACGGGAAAAAGAATAAATCAGGGTCTCTATTTTATAAACTTCAACAATCTTATTTCAAATGAGTCTCTCTGTCTTGTGTCAAAATCTTCTAACAAGGAATCTGAGCTTTGGCACAGAAGACTATCCCATCTAAATTTTAGAACAATTGCTAAGCTAGCAAATAAAATGATGGTAAAAGGTCTCCCCCACCACATTTTCTAAATCTGAAGAAATATGTGAGGATTGTCAACTGCGAAAAATGAAGAAAACCTCTCACAAAAGTCTTCAAGAAATATTCGGAAGTCAACCACTCGAGCTAATCCACATGGATCTCTGTGGACCCATAAGCACAAAAAGTCCTGGTAGAATGAAATACATCCTAGTTATGGTGGATGACTTCTCCAGATATACATGGGTCGAATTTTTGAAATCAAAAAGTGAAACAACATATCTTATCATTAACTTTATAAGAAGAATTCAAAAATTAATGCACTTAAAAGTAAGAAGAATAAGATCTGATAGTGGAACCGAATTCAAAAACTCAAAACTAAACACATATCTAGTCAGAAAAGGCATATCTCATGAGTTCTCTGCTCCAATGACCCCACAACAAAATGGGGTAGTAGAAAGGAGAAACATAACTCTAGTAGAAGCTGCCACATCCATGTTTTCTTTAGCAAATCTTCCCATCTACTTCTGGGCTGAAGCTATTGCAACAGCACGCTTCACTCAAAATAGATATGTCATCAACAAGAGGATCAATCAAACTCCTTACCAAGCAACAATAAGAAAACTCCTAACTTAACATTTCTTCATGTCTTTGGATGCAGGTGCTACATACTGAACGATCAAGATTATCTCGGAAAATTCGACAGAAAAGCCGACAAAGGTATCTTCATTAGATACTCACTTAAGTCAAAAGCATACAGAGTTTTTGTTCTAAAAGTTCAAGTGGTAAGAGAAAGTATAAATGTGTCATTTAGTGATGATAAAATGGCTATACATGCTAGCACCACATCTTCAAATAAAAGGATTGCATCCCTGGAATAAAAATCTCAGAAAAAGAAAGAGAAGCATCCTACAAATTTTTTGAATAAAACTCTGATGATGAAAATAACCTTCCCTTGTTTTTTCCTCTTTCAAAAACCATTATCACAAAAAAATCATTACAAAGATAGCAAACAAACCTTGATTCAGAATGAAATTACCCATTTAAAAGATAAAAGCAATGAAATCTCTGATTCTCAACACTTGAATAAAAAGGGAACAACTACAAAAACATTACAGAACTCCACTTCGGAGCTCATAAATGAGTCTGTAACTGAGATCTGGCCTTCAGCTGACAGTCCATCAGCCGAGGGGGAGTGTCAAGACACTGACACAATAGACCCAATGCTTGGGAGTGAAGAGTTAGCCACTCTTCCTACAGCAACCAAATGGACAAAAGATCATCCCATAAATTTAATCATTGGTGATCAAAACAAAAATTTCCAGACCAGATCAGCCTCTGCCAATCAATGTCTTTAAGTTGGATTCCTCAGCATACTAGAACCAAAAAAATTATGAAGAAGCCCTTCAGGATCCCCACTGGATCCTAGCCATGCAACAAGAACTAGGACAAACTGAAAGAAATAATGTGTGGAATTTAGTTCCAAGACCAAACAACAAATATGTTATTGGAACTAAATGGGTTTTTCGTAATAAAACAAATGAAGAAGGTACCATAATTAGAAACAAATCTAGACTTGTAGCGAAAGGATACTGTTAACAAGAAGGATTAGACTATGATGAAGTATTTGCCCCAGTAGCAAGACTTGAGGCTGTCAGGATATTTCTAACCTTCGTAGCATTCAAAGGTTTCAAAGTCTATCAAATGGATGTTCAATGTGCCTTCTTAAATGGAAAAATTGATCAGGAAGTTTACATTGAATAACCATCGGGATTTGAAAGCGAAAAATTTCAAAATCATGTTTGTAAACTTAAAAGAGCTCTGTACGGTCTAAAACAAGCACCTAGAGCATGGTATAACACCTTCTCTGAGTTTCTTTTATCGGCTAACTTTTAAAAGGGGTCCATTAACACCACACTGTTTTTAAAAGAAATAAAAGGTCATCTCCTGATTGTACAAATCTGCGTAGACGATGTCATCTTTGGATCCACGTGTCCATCATTTTGTAAAGAATTTCAAGAACTGATGACAACAAACTTTGAATGAGTATAATGGGAGAACTAAACTATTTTTTGGGAATCCAAATTAAACAAACACCTGAAGGAATGTTGAACCTATTTGTTAGCAACACAAACTTATTTTTGTCTTATCATTCTAATTGATACTTTGTTTTGCAATTCTCTTTTAGTATGTACTTGGAGAACTTTGAGTAATTGTTAACGAACTTGTTTTGATTCTTAGCGTACTTGTTACTTATGCAACATACAGTCGATGTTGCATATATGCAACATACATGCATGTTGAGTATATGCAGCATAGAGTCATGTTGCATATATGCAACATACATTCATGTTGAGTGTGTGTCCAGCATAGAGTCATGTTGCATATATGCAACGTACATTCATGTTGAGTATATGCAGCATAGATACATTTCATGTTGAGTATATGCAGCATAGAGTCATGTTAAGTATATGCAGCATATAGTCATGTTGAATATATGCAGCATAGAGTCATGTCGAGTATATGCAACATATATGTTGAGTATATGCAACATATATGTTGAATATAAACAACATATATGTTGAATATAAACAACATACAATTATGTTGCATATAAACAACATATAGTCATGTTGCATATACACAACACAACCATATTGCATATATGCAACACAATCACGTTGCGTGCTATGCAGTCATAAGTATACACTTTTTTTGTTTCAAAGTTGTAAACAATATTATTTTAACATAATGTTGATGTGTAAATTTCAGAGACGAAAAAAGTACAAGATATATACCAAATCGTCTCACTTCCAGAATTTCATCTTAATGACACAAGTGGATAGAAACTCAATTAAATATTGGTGAGGCACAAATGGATTGACAACATTACTCTCGTGAATAGGTTCCCAGATTCATGTGATTGTGAGATAAATAAAAAAGTTAAAGTGATGGAAATGATACCAAGTCAGAGCCAAAAGAAACATAGTAAATTGGACTTGGAGAGACGGTTCATTGCTTGAGCCTACAAGGGATTCATTAGTTCAACGTGTGATCCTGCTACATTGAATTTGATCGTAGTCTTGTAATTTTTGTATTTGTGAATGTGGTGTAAAATACCTACCTTTGTGCCTTGTTTTGGGAATTTGCATCTTGTTTGTCCCCATTCAGTTAAATACACTGTGTTATGTAAATTGGAGAAAAACCATGTTGTAACGATTTTGCATTAACATGAACCATACGAACCATCCATGTCCTGTTTTATTATCAAATCCGTCATGAGAGCATTATGTGCGTCTCTATTATGCATGAACGTCACATTTTCCAGTCTTTGATCTATAGTTACTTGTGGTTGTTCTTTCGCATGTTCCGGTTGATAATTCTGACAAATCACTTTGACGTCGTCCTCCCTAATCATATTATGTAAGATGAAACAAGCAATCATAAAATTTTTTGTTTTATCCAAAGTCCATAATCGACAAGGATTTCTCACATAATGCCAACGTGCCTTAAGAACACCAAAGCACATTTCGATGTTCTTTCTTGAAAATTCTTGTACCAATTTAGAATGAACTATTTTTTCATCAATGAGGTCACTAAACATCTTAGCAATGAACGTATACTCTGAATATATCTCATCATCCAAATAATATCCATGTGGTTAATTGGTACTTTCAATTAGCATAAATTTGAAGCGACGGGTACCGTCCCGGACATAAAATCCTCTATGATAGGCGACTGACCTACAACGTCCATGTCATTGTTAGATCAGGCTACACCAAAGAAAGAATGTCAAATCTAAAGGTTATGAAGCAACGACTTGAAGAACAAGCGTCGGTCATTTCTAATCACCCCGTTTGTACTGACCTTGCCAAACGATTGGACAGTTAGACTACTACCAGTGCATGCACACTACTACAAAAACTGGCATTCTTGACGTGCATTGCGCGTCAAGAAGGTGCCTTCTTGACACGCAAATGCGCGTCAAGGATGCAGGGGTCAAGAAGCTTCTTGACGCGCAAAATGCGTGTCAAGAAGCTCTTGACGCGCGAACAATGACACGCTATCCTTGACGCTCCATTCTTGACACCCATTTTGCGCGTCAAGAAAGGGTGTCGTCTGTGATTAATATATTTTTATTTATAATATTTTTTTGTGTCGTCTGTTTATGACACGCAGATTTGCGTGTCATGCCTTTTATGACACTCATTCTTGCGTGTCATCCTTGTAAGTGTGTTTTTTTTTTTCCTAAAATTACTGATTTCCCTGTTAACAAATCATATTTCACAAAACCAAAATACAGAATAGCTGCTGTACCAAAACACTGCATTTCATACATATAACAAAAGTAAAGTGTTCAAAGTTCATACATGCAATTCGATCACAACGACAAAAGTAAAGTGTTCAAAGTTTACATAATGCATATATATTGGATCACTACTACTACTTCTCGTCCGTGTAAATGAAGTGACAAGCGTAGGTCAACCATTCTTCACGAATCTCATCAAAATCAGCATCTGTATAAGCATTACGATCTCCACCAATCTGTATAAAAGATAAAATACGAGAAAATAATATCATCAAAGATAAAGTTAATTAATTAGAATACGAGAAAACTTACTTTGTTTTGTTCAAGGACTACAAGCCCTTGCCGAACTACCTCCTTCATGAATTTCAACACATAATAGCCACACTCTGTGGTTCCTGGCTGGAGTGGGCACTACACAAACAATAGAACGTATGAACACTAAATATATACAGCAGGAACATACAGCAGCAGTTATATATACAGCAGCAGTTTATATATATACGTACAGCAGGAACATATATACGTACAGCAGCAGTTATATATACAGAACAGCAGCAGGAACATAATTTTAGATTTGGAACATATATAAAGCAGGCTTAATATGATTTGAATGTGGGTTGTGGATTTCAGCCTTCTAAACCCTCTAGAAAACCCACATTTCTTGGCCTCTATTCACTGTTTTGGTACAGAAGCAACACACCCACCTTACAGCTCACGTTTTGACCTTCCACAGCAGCTAAAACCCTTCAATGTGCACTATAAACTCACTCCTTCAGCCCTCCAAACCCCAGTCGCATACTCAGCCTCGAATACTTCGAAAACCATCACCGAAAACCCACATTTTAGCGACTATCGCTTACTGTCTCGAAACAGCAACTCTCCTGTGTCTTTGAACTCGTTTATAACTTAGAAACATCCATCAAACCTGCTAGTTCATTACCCCAAAACGCAGCTGCAAGAAACACCAAGATTTCCACATAAAATCATGAAAAAGAAACCCATTTTCGACCCAGTTTCTGACCCAGATCGCAGCAGCAACTCAGCAGCCTTTTAGGCCAAAATCTCAGCCCCCAAACACTCTTGTTACAGGTATAAAACTCACCTTTTGATCCCTCTTCGTTTCGGTTACAAAACAGCCCCAAAAAGCCCCTATTCGGACCCGTTTTGACACTGAAAACTCATCGTTTTCACGTTGTTTTCACTGTTTTTTAACAGCAGGTCCTAGCACCCCATTACAAGTATTCTCAAGTCATTTGGCAAGTTCCATAAGCGTTGGTCAAGTTCCTTGGTCCTTAGACTCTCCTTAGACTCTACATATAGTTTTGTTACTGTTGGAACGTGTGACAGAGGCTGAACGATTATCTCGGATGGTAAATATGTTCATTTGTCATTGTCCAGAATGTATGGGTCTTTTTTTGAAGATAGATAGCTTAGGTTGGAAACAAGAAAAACTACTTAAAACATGCCAGATTCAATATAAGTGAATATTGTGCAGGCCGGGCTGATGTCACATGGAATTTTTGTAACCACGTTGTTTATTTATACAGGTCATTCATGTAAATCTAGCAGATTATATATACAGAACAGCAGCAGGAACTATATACAGCAGCAGGAACATATATACAGCAGCAGGAACATAATGAAATGACTTCAAGATAAATATTACAGCAGAAGGAACATATATACAGCAGCAGGAACATAATGAAATCAAAATCGACCAATTTTTTTTTAAATTCCTTAACCAAAAGTTTTGTTTCTGGTTTGGCAGGGGTTCAAAACCGAGCTGAGCCGCACTGTTACACACACGGAATATAAGTTTAGTCTCATTTATACAAGGGAAACCAAGCTACCTTACAATTGGGCGGTGAAACGGCATGTTTATATCACTTTCTTAGTCTAACTCTCTCATTCAATCATAACTGTGGGATGTCCTATGAAATCTGTACCATTTTTTTTTATTTTTCAATATTTCAATTAGTTTTATTTTTGTATTTTTATTTAATCAAAAGATATTCCTTTTTTATTTTAGATATGAAAATGTTGAAAGAGAAGGCCACTGTGGAGCTTAAAAGTATGAAAATTGAGCATGAATAGGGGGAGTGGACAAATATAAAGGCGAGACTTGTCGTAAAGGGATACACCCAACAACGACGAGTCGATTATGAGGAGGTATACGCTCCCGTAGCAAGATGGGATACAATCAGGAGCTTGTTGGGTCTTGCTGCTCATAAAAGATGGTCGGTTTTTCAACTTGACGTAAAAAGCGCTTTTCTTCATGGGGAGTTAAAGGAGAAGGTTTTCATTACTCAACCACCGGGTTTTATAAAAAAAGGAGCTGAAATAAAGTGTACAAGTTGAATCGTGCACTATATGGGTTAAAACAAGCTTCGAGGGCATGGTCTAAATGCCATTTTACGTGTTATAAAATCATTTTGGTCCCTATCCAAAGTCTTTTTTCCAGCGTTATCGTCTACGGAGGCTGCTATGTAGCAGCGACAGCATGTGTTTGTCACAGCGTTTGGGTCACGGGTTTAATGGAACAGATCAGCGGAGAGAATCTGGGTCGAATGACAATACAGTGTGACAATGATTCTACAAGTGAAAACAGAAATACTCACCGCTGAGTTGACCCAATTGAATTTACTTGCTTTTTTCGATCCAATTTTTGCGTTATACAATCCAATTGCCCTGCCAAAAAAATGATTTGCATTAATTACCAAAACCTTATATAAATAATATAATGATTTGTGCATCTCTATTATTTACTTACGCATCAACTATTTGCTTAAACTGCGGATTGACAGAGGTAGGCCTTATGGAATCAAGATAATAGCATTTCATGTTTTTCATGTCTAGTACACCGAGCACCCAATGTCGTCTACAAAAAAAAAGAACAGAAACCAGAATCATGTCAAACAAAACAACTGGTAGATCAAACATAACAAAACTTTGTTCAAAATCAAACCCGGGATTGTAGGGCACTAGGACAATGTCATTGTTCTTTCTCGATCCCAACCGATCTGCAACAAGTCGACTGGAATCATCAACATTTCTAGCCTTCCCTTTCTTATCATGGTTCATGGTTGCAGTCGGGGTCACAAAACAGATTCCATGATCTATTTTTGAACCATTCTTTATTTGCTCATACAAGTACCTGTTAACAACATACATTGATGACGAAACCACTTATAAAATATAACAAGTAACGAACAATCATTTAAATTCAACTAAAGTACTTACATTGAATAAGAAGTAACCACAGCCCCACTCAACTCATCCATTGCAAAAACTCTGTCAAAATCATTCCAACTTAAGTACGTGAAGCTAACTTGTATGCATTATAATGGTTTTTTTTTTAATTTTTAATGAAAGTTGTATGCTAACTACTTGCAAACTCAAAGTAACAAATCATAGCATGAAATTGACAACTCGTAACATTTAAACCGCTTGCACTAACTTGTATGCTAACTACTTGCAAACTCAAAGTAACAAACTTGTTAAAATTACCGTTCTCAGCGATGAAGTTTCCTGCTCTTTCCGATGTCTTGCAAACAAGGAATGAAAATCAGAAGTCCACCCAAAAAATCCCCTCCATTCGTTGTATATACACTGCAAAAATCCAACATAACTCACACTTCACACTCGAAATCAGAAATACAAAATATATAAAAAAAATTAAAAAAACATCTAATAGATGAGTCATAAAGCTAGTTAAGTTGTTCCTGCTACTAAACTAACAATAGCAACATCATTTTAGCTATTAGTCGATCAATTCTGCATAACAAACTAAATTCAGATAATTTAGTTTAATCACAACATCTATAATGTATTATGTACTAGCACAGAAATCAGATCCAGAATTCAGTAGCACTAGCTGGTGAGAAACAGGTCTAAATAAATTAATTTGAATCTAATAACACATAAACAAGTTGAAAACAGAAAACCAGTTGTTCATCCTAGACTAATCCTGTTGTTCATCGAGTATCCTGATGTGTCTGCATCTTTAACTGAAATTTCAGAAAACCAGTCCTAGGATTCAAGTATGATACTAGTTGCAAGAGAAACCAACAAAATCTAGGGCACAAATCATAAATTGAGCGATGGAGCGATGTTTACCGGTGAGACGAAAATTGAACCGGTGAGACGAGAGCAGAGGAGACAAGAGCCAGGACCTTGGCCGGTGAGGACCTTGGTCGGTGAGACGAGAGCAGAGGAGACAAGAGCGAGGAGACAAGAGCGATGTTTACCAGCAGCGACGACCCAAAATCTAGGGCAAAATTGGAGCAGCAGCGATGGAGCCAAAATTGCGAGACGGGAGCAGAGGAGACGGGAGCAACGCCGGAGCTAGGGGATGGTCGCCGGAGCTAGGAGACGGGACCAGTGCCGGAGCTAGGGGATGGTCGGACGGACGAGTGAAGAAGATTCGATCGGAGTGTTTTTTTTGGTAGCGAGCTAGTGTTTTGTGTTTTGGTGAAAAGAAGAAAAAACCCTAATATCATATGAGCGGGATTTTACAAATCCGTACACTTTATTGGCGCGTAATTAAAAATAAAAGATGACATTTTATTCTTGACGTGCATCTTTTTTATGTCCTCCGTGTTTTTTTATATGACATAAATTCTTGACACGCAAAAATGCGCGTCAAGAATTCTTAGGAATTACCTATAATTGACATTTTATTTTGACACTTCAGTTTTTGCACGTCAAGAATTATCGAGTGTCATCGTTCGCGTGTCAAGGAAAGCAGTTTTTGTAGTAGTGTTTCTAGGATCTTTTATGTCTATGGTGGATAGTTGTGTCAGTTATGTCACAGGTGAGGATCTAGTGGTAGTTGGAAATCGGTTGGAGGGTGAACGAGTAGTTGAGGATAAGTGTGGGGAGGATCCCGGGGGGTTAGATGAGTTAATTGATAGGAATGATAATTTTGACCCGTTAGTAGAACCCGGAGAGGAGTTAGTGGTTGGAGAGTGTTTGGTAGTTGAGAAGGGTTGTAGGAGAGCCACGCTTGGTGACATAGGTGAGTTTGATGATAGGATAGTGCTTAGGCCAAGTGTGGGGAGGTTAGCTGAGGTTTTGAGTGAGAATGACCCGGAGTTGAGTTTTTTAGAGAAGATTAGATCTCTTCCGGGTCGGTACAAGCATTGGAAGGTTAAACACTTGTTACATTTGCTAAAGTTAGTTGCTTTCTGGGTTAAGAGGTTGGTAGATGGTTGGATGGGTAGAAACCGGGTGAAAGCCGGTATTTTTGTGACTAGAGATGTGAAATCGAAGCCTCCGGATGGTTTGGGAGGTTATTTTTCTGATTTGTGCTGATTGATTAGTACCCGGCTTGTATATTTGTGTATTTGTGTTTTATTTTCTGCAATTTTTAGTTTTTGTGCCTTTTGCGTCTTTTCGTGTTGTGTTTTTGGTGTTTGCAGGTAATTCCGGAGATTTGGAAATTGGCAAATGTGGATTGTGCAGGTCCTAGGTGCAGGTTGCTGAAAAAATTCGACTATGAGACCTGGAGGGACAAGGAAAAAGAGATAGAAATTTTTTGGGGTCAAATTCCAAAAATTCCCTGGAAATCACGTTCCAAGCGTATCGCCTGGAGGTTGGTAGGTTATAGGCGATACGCGTGGAAGTCTCATGCGGGCCGATTGTGTGCAGTCCCAGGCGTATCGCCTGGGAAATGCATGGTTGTAGGCGATACGCCTGGAGGAGGTAAGTCAGAAAAAAATTTTAATTCACAATTTTTATTATTTCTGTTTACCGGATTTGCGGTGGTTCGTTTGCGGTCGATGTGCTGAGTCTCTGGAGTTTCAGGTGAACACGTTTCAACTTGTTTTAATTTATTTATTTTTATTTTTAGTGTGTTTATTATTTTTAATCCTGCTTTATTTTTGTTCCATTCCACATTGAGGGCAATGTGTGATTCAAGTGTGGGGATGGGATACTTTCGTATTGAGTCTTTTGTTAATGTGGAGTCTTTAAAAATTGTTAAAAATTTGAAAATTTGAAAAAAATTGAAAAATTGTTCAAAAATGTCCGAGATTCTGGCTGCATTTTAAATGGAAAATGATAGGAACTGGGAATTGATTGTGCTAATCTGTGTGCTTAAATGTTAATTGAATGATTAATTTGGGTAAAGTGTTAAGTATGGTGTGAATGGAAAGCATCACTAATCTATGATGTGTCGGTAGGCCCAGCTGATCTAGGAGTAGCTTAAATAGCCTGTGTGTTTATTGTTGTATAAATATGCTAATCAGTCTGCTAGTGGGTTCCCATTTTAGGAGTGATAGGGATACTGAATCTGATGATTAGGAAGGAAGAGACCCCTTTAGGCTAGATACTCCTATGTCCTTAGAATATTCAAATGAGCATGTTAGTTAATAATTTGGTTAATGAATTAGCGTGAAGGGGCAAAATACTCATGTACGAACTAAGGATAGTATCCCGTGGTAAGTACCTCTGATGATGTTCCGGATCTCGCGGGCAAAATACTCACGTATGATTTCGGGGGTAAGACCTTGTGAAAGAATACCTCTGGTGATGTCCGTTGGTAATTTTAGGTAAAAGTAACCAATTATAAAAAATAATTAAAAGATAAAAGAAAAAAATGAAAAAAATGGAAAAGAAAAAAAATGTGTCAAGTTTAGAGAATAAATGCTCAATAATTTGCATATAAATAATGAGTTATTCTTTGGACATCTTAGTATCTGGTTTAAGGGGGGTTGGAGAAAATATATAAATGTAAATCATTATTACCCTTTGCTTTGACTGAATATGATTCGGTAATAGGTTGAACTAGAGCTTTCTTTAGTGGGATCCATAGGCGACTGAACTTATATCTGGTAATTTCATAAACACATAGGGGCGAAAGAAAAGGTTGGTGGTTGGGTTTAGTCGGATAGAAATATCGGCAATCGTAGTTAGTGTGCTAGTACATTTTGGATTGTGGAATTGTATGGTGGCTGTGAATTTTAAATGTTAATGGTTTAGAAGTCAAGTTCCTGGTTATGATTCCATTGCAGTATTTTTCGAGGACGAAAAAAGAGTCAGTGTGGGGATGTTTGATGTGTTGCAAACACATCTCATTTCCGGGGTCTTTTCTTTATATAGTTGAGTCAATTTGAGTTGGTTTCTATTTGTTTTAGTTGTTTTTAGCTAAGTTAGTGTCTTTGGGGTCTTGTTTATGTTTTTATGAGTTTTGTAGGTTTTTAATAAAGTCCCGAGGCCACGAGAGAAAGTTGGAAAGAAGTGAAGAAAAGAAGAGGACAAGTGCTGAACAAGATGTCCCAGGCGTATCGCCTGGGACTGGATGGTTTCTACGCGATACGCGCGGAGTGGCTGGTCAACAGAAGTCAAAGTCGGTTCCGCCCGACTAAATTGTCGTGTAATGAGCACCAGGCGTATTGCCTGGTGGGAATATATTAGCAAGCTATACGCTTGCAGCCTCAAAACCCGCAAAAGAAGGTTTCGCGATATAAAATTTGGTTTTAGGGTTCCAGTCAAGGATTCACGACTTCCAGACGGCAGAGGAGCGAACTAAGGCGATTTTTAGAGACAGGAGAGAGCCGGGAACAAGGAGAACCCTCAAGGAATCAACAATCGATCATCAAATCATCATCAAATCATTCGGTTCTTCTCGTTTCTTGTTTTGAATTCTTAGTTTCAGTTATGTTCACTGTTAAAGATTCAAACTTTATTTGTTTTTATGCTATGAACATGATTGTAGGCTAGGCGTTTAACACCATCTAGACCGTTTGGATGAACAATTAATATTTATGACTTTATTTGGCTTTTGACAACTTGATTGATGTAATGTTTCTTTCAATTCCATTGTTGACATGATTGTATGCATATGACTACTAGAATTAGGGTTTGAATTAATTTACTAAACTACTTAGCCTGCGAATGTCTTTCGGGTTGGGTTGGGTAATCGGTTGCGTGACTATGTGTTTGCGATTGGTTTGATTGTCTGTCTTGATTATCATAGTTTAGTATTTTGATGAATTCCCTGATTCTTGTGTGCTGCTCTAGTTAGACAAGCCGGAAGGTGATAGCTAGGTCGGGTAGTCGAGTTGACTAGTGGATTAGGATCACATTGCCATCGGAAGAGGGATGCCCTAGGAAATTAGTTAGCTTGCTATTCTGTGTCAGTTGTGTTGATTAGTGGTAGTTCCTGCTAGCTTAAGGTGCCTTAGATTGTTTCGAGGGTGGTTAGGTCTAGTTGAGGTTGGATGTACCCACAAGGTGAACTCCTGTCCGAACGTTAGGAACATTTGCTAAGAAGAACTTAAAAAGTGAATTAGCTGCCATCAGAGTTGTCATTGCCAGATGAGGTTGTAGGTATTGGTTGGGATTCTAGGTCTAGGTGGTGTCTCTCTCGTATCTGATTGTTTCTTGAATTTTCCTGCTGTCCGTTTGTTAGTTGCATTAGTTAATTTCAGTTATTAAATTCTCAAATCTCAAATCAAAACCCAAATTTCTCAAGTATTTCCATTTTCTAGGTCTAGGTTAAATCTTTGTCTTTAGAGTGTCCTTAGGGTTCGATATTCCCGGTCTTCCTTAGCTTTACTACGATCCGACAGGTACACTTGCCTTAGGGTTCGGTTCAGTTTTAGGTTTTTCGGTAAAAATTCGGTGTGTCTAGGTCTAGGTCTAGGTTTTAATTGCATTTTTAGGTACGTTCCGAGCACATCAGTTATAAACCTTGAGAATCCTCCCAACAGCCTCCAGTGACAAGATTGTCAGCCACCCCTGGGGTGGACTGGTCCGGCCACCTTGAGCATACTGGTGGATAACATGCGCTCCTGGCGAGGGTCGTGCGTTACTGGCGATTACCCAAACTTAGGAGAGGAGTCAGCCTCTCAAACCTTGGAAGGTATGCGGGATACCTTAAACGTAGGAGAGGTGGCCAACCTCTAACTGGGGATATACCCAAATCACTTAGGATTCTCGAAATCTGCAAAACACTTAACACTTGATAAGGGGTGGGTGTTAGCTTAGCTAACACCACTCCGATGCTTAAGTCAGTAATGTGTCCTAGGAATAATAAGAATAAATTGAAATAGGATTAGTATACGTACCTTGCAATATTTAGACAGTGAGGATCCTTGGGATTCTGTCTTAGATTCTCAGCGAGATTCTCACATAAAATATGCTTTAGGGTGGACGACATTCCAAGCTCTTAGTAGAGATTCTCCTTCCATATTCACCAAATGGTACGCCCCTTTCCTTCTTCAGAATCTATAAGGTAAGGACCCTCCCACTTGGGTGCTAACTTCCCATCAGCAGGATTGGTAGTATTCTGAAAAGCCTTCCTCAAGACCAAGTCACCTACTTGGAATCTTCTTAGCATGGTATTCTTGTTATAAAATTTTGCTATCCGCTGTTGATAAGATGCCATCCGGATTCTGGCCATATCTCTAAGCTCCTCAACTGTTTCGAGATCCTGAAGTAGCACTACTACAAAAACTGGCATTCTTGACGTGCATTGCGCGTCAAGAAAGGGCCTTCTTGACACGCAAATGCGCGTCAAGGATGCGGGGGTCAAGAAGCTTCTTGACGCGCAAAATGCGTGTCAAGAAGCTCTTGACGCGCAAACGATGACGCGCATTTTATGACGCGCAATGCGCGTCATAAAATGCACGTCAAGGAAGCCCCAGTCATAAATAAAGATGACACGCATTTTTGCGCGTCAAGAATGTAAAAATTAAAAAAAAAAAATATTTTTGATAGGATCACTAATTTCTACATTAAATAAAAAATTACCTGATATTACAAAATAAAATACACTTATAGCAAAATAATGAATTTAATATATATAGCAAACCAATATGTTTCATACATTGATATATATCGATCTTCGTTATTCCCATAAATGTCAATAAAACTCATATTTGTTTAAGTAGTACTTGCACATATCTCGACTTGATAACAAGATCCTGCCTTTCTAGCTCCTTCCTCGATGAAAACATGTTAGAACATCAACTTTGATTTCCTGTGATATATCAAACCAAACATGAATCATCTCATGAGAGTTGGTTGTCTACAGAACATTTGGAACTTAGTTTACAAATTAAGTAAAAATATCCATAATCATAAAGGCAGACATAATATTTCACAAGATAAGAATTCAAAAGCTTGTACCTGATCACCATATCAAACTCAGCCACTTCTGAAGCATATTTGTCCTTATTTTCTTTTTTCACAGCAAAAATAGCTATATATAATTGTTCAATAACTTCTCATTCCTTTGTGGTTTAGAATCTTCAGCATAATAACTGTTGTTTATCACCATAAGGTCAACTGGTAAAGCAGAAGACCATATCATCTAAAAGACACATGTTAAATTAAAGAATAATAGCATAAAGTACTAATATAAAGGGGGAAAAAACTAACCTCAAAGAACAGACATGAACTCCTGATTGAAGAATTATTTAATAACTGTTGTTTTTGTTCACCTGCAACTGTTTTAGTGAAGTAATTTCTTGTCGGCTTTTATCATTTCTTCAACGTTAGGTACCAACGCAGCAATCACCTCCTCTTTGCCCACACCATCTAATGGAACAGGAACTGCACCCACAACTCCCCTTTTCAAATAAAGTGACGACATATCTGTTTAAGGATCAAATGGACAACTTGAAACAGGCATAAACATGGTGAATTCGATAGAATTTAGAACAGTTACTAAAACTTGCAAGTACCTGACAATCTTAGAACAGTTATTAAAAACTTAATTGTTTAGTGGCTGACAATCTTCTCCTCTCAATGCCAATTAAAAACTAATTAGTTTAAGAAACAGCAGACTGTGTCTTCAAGTTATTTGTAGTCTGAAACTAAAAGGTTATAACTGATTAACAGTTAGAGATTGACCTGCTGCTGCGTTATGTTGTTAATTTTGATGTTTTATATATTGTTATATCAAATTAGAGGTTTTGATTATATCATTAAAATAGCTACTCTCCAATAGTTATAAATCAAACAAGTACTGATTATATCAAATCAGAGGTTTTGATTATATCATTCCTGTTCTTATCGAGATCGAGATATCAGCATGGAAATTTTGTGTTCTTAATAACCAGACTTTTATAAAAATTAGGACATAAACATAATATATAAGCTATAATAACCAGGCTATTATAAAAATTAGGACAGAAACACATCGTTTCCACAAGTTACCATTTACTTGAAGCATCCCACACATCAAACATCCTTTTCAAGAAATTTTGTGTTCTTAAAATCTGAAATGACCGCCTGCAATAACTTGCAAACGAATATAATCGCATATGTAACTAAAAACTGAAATACAACATTCGCACATGTAAACCTGCAAAACAGTTTGATTATAATTCATAAAATGATTCTTATAAGTCATAAAAAAGCAGGAATAAAGGTCAAATGAGTTGAGTAGACCTGGTGTCTCCAAAATGTGTTTTCAAGCCTCTTTTGTTATCATATTTAACAATCTTGCATTAGCTGAAGCAACTTGACTATTATTCAATCAATCATGTAATTAAAACAAATACAAAATACTCATCTTTGTACCTTGATTATGGGTACTTACAAGTCGTGGAATCACCACTTCCAGGCCTCAAGCAAATGCCTAAAGCCACCGATTCGGTTTCTGTATGTTCTTGAGAACTTTTAAGATTACCTTGAAAAACTTCGTGTCCCTCTCATAGTCAAGACCAGGGGTGCATTTAATGAAAAAAATAATAATAGCCTAAACAGTCATAAAAAGGGGTTCAACAACAATATTTTTTTTGTTAATGTGCTTATTGGTTTAGTTAATACATATTATTAAGCATCTGGGGATCATTGATTCATGCCTTGTCCATATATCAGTTCACTAAATGTCCAAATAATCAAGAAGAGAACTTAATATGCTACAACGTCCATGGTATTTTCGCTAAGTGTGATTCACATTCTTCTAATCAGTTTATCCAAAACCAAATAAATAGCAGCCAGTAATTTAGTCCATCGACCTGTATTATGCTTTATATATTATATGCTTTTTTAGCACATCGATACAAAAGCTTCATCAACAACCCATATACTTATAGCGGGTTATAGCGGGAAAAATAGGCTCCGGAGGAACATGAGCGTGACAATTGTCCCTCAATATACTTACTTATAAGATTAGGTAGATTGTTCTTGTTATCATAATTAGCCTATTTTACCATCGAAACCCCCCTGACCCTACTATCTTTTCATCTCTAACTTACATGCACTAGAAGGCGAGATGTAGCACTGCATATTTGACCATTTGTCCAGAAGCAACCAAAGAGAGTCCACTCAACAGCTGTTTGAATGACAATCAAGGAAAAAAAACACATCTTCTCATCATAAACACATGATTAAGATAATATCTCATTTTTTCATCTTAAAAAACAAATTTGACAACAAGATTCAAAGAGAGACAGGACCAGGAATGTAAAATCGAGAAGGAACCAACCTTTATCAATGTCAACATCATCAAATATCACTATTGGACTTTTTCCACCAAGTTCAAGTATAACAGGCTGCCATGTGAACAGGGTATGGAGATAATACAATAATAACAAAATCCAAGTAAAACCAAAGACTACATGATGTTAGTGAAGAACTGATCCAAGCTTTATGTTCATATAACCAATGTTATTTTCTTCCTTCTTCTTCACACTATCACTAAAAATTGAATTGAAACAGATTTTGAATAACAATGAGTAACAACTTACACTTACAGAGATGCCAATTTGATGGTTTAAGTATAGCTGCTCATCCAGCTGCAAGTGCAGGAGCAACTTTCCATGTAGCCATCAGCAGAGGGTAATTCCTGAAGATTAATAAAATTGAGTTGGGGGAAAACATAGAATTAGATGATGGTGACAAACTTTAAACACAATACTAAAACAATAATAGAGCATAATAATGAGAGAAGGTATACTGGAGTAATTAACCTTAAGAAGATGGCATTTAAATGTATCCATTGAAAGAGAAAACAGTGTTTTGCTTTAGTAGCAAGTAGCAGGATAGATGAAACTAGGGTTTCACATATACGAACACATACTATCACCATCTGCCACAACTTCAACCCTCAATCCCCCAATTTCATAACTCCGTGAACTAAACAGCAACTAGAACAGCGGATAGAGAGAAAGGACGACTTTGGCGAGTTTTGTTGAAAATCGAGGGGTGGATAGCATTCCAGGACTTGGCTAACAGATTTTAGGGCAAAGTGTTGAGATGAGAGCGAGATGAAGGAGGCGTACCAGATTTTAGGGCAAAATGCCGAGATGAGATGGAGGCGGCGGTGAGATTGAGATTGAACATTTTTGTTCTTGTAAATATCAGCGGCGGCGTGGACGACGGTAGAGAGGCGGCCGGCACAGAGACGATGGAGGGCGGGCGGCATAGATACGGTGGAGAGGAACGATTTGGGATGTTTTTTAGCGAGGAAGAGAATTTGGGATGAGTGATGATGATCGAATGTGGGAGGGGGCGGGGGGGGGGGGGGAAATTAGGGCAAAAAAGTTTGACGAATTTTTGGGCGGGAAAAATTAAAAAACGACGATTACTTCTTGACGTGCATTTTTTAGGTGTCCTCCGTGTTTTTTTTTATAAAAATTATGACACAAATTTATGACGAGTGTTTTTGCGCGTCATCTCTCCTTAGGATACTTCAATTCTTGACAGTTTTTTTGTGTCACGCTTTTTTGCACGTCAAGAAAAGACCGAGTGTCATCGTTCGCGTGTCAAGGAAGGCCCTGTTTCTAGTAGTGTAGATTCTGGCTGTTGGTTTCAGGATTTTGGCAGTCGACTCTGCCTGTTGGGAGTACCATCTCTGTAGGGATCACAGCTTCTGCCCCAAACACTAATGAGAATGGTGTTTGGCCAGTACCATTCTTAGGTGTGGTTCTGTCTGCCCAAAGGACAAATGGCAACTCTTCAGCCCATTTCCCTTTCTTGGAGCCCAACTTCTTCTTGAGGTTGTTGATGATGATCTTATTGCTGGATTCCGCCTGTCCATTAGCCTGAGGGTGGACAGGTGTCGAAGTGATCATCTTGATGCCCCAGCTTTCACAAAAGCTTGTAGTTCTTCTACCTATAAACTGGGAGCCATTGTCGCATATGATTTCTGTCAGAATCCCAAATCTGGTGAGGATGTTCCTTTTGATGAAGGATATCACTTCTTTCTCTCTCACTTGAACATAGGCTTCTGCTTCAATCCACTTGGAGAAGTAATCCGTCATGGCAAGCATAAACACCTTTCCTCCAAGAGCCTTTGACAGCTTACCCATAATATCCATGCCCCACTTCATGAATGGCCATGGGAAACTATAGGATGCAGATGCTCAGCGGGTTGGTGGAGGATATTGCCATGCCTTTGACAAGCATCGCA